>JAKCPI010013011.1:0-105470 GCA_023213315.1 Euborellia annulipes | reverse complement strand
CGGTCTCCAAGGAGCGTTTTATAGCATTTTTTATTAATTTTATTTAATTTTTATTTTTGGCTTGATGTCAAGAATGTCACAAAAAATCTGGTGTAAAAAGCACAGAAGACAACTTTCAATTACTGTAAAGAAATTTTTTACTTGTCTGTTACTTCCTAGGAGAAACTTGTTTTGCCTGTAGAATATTCACAGAACTATTTCATTAAAGGTTTTCATGGAAAGAGTTGAGAAAAAAATTTTAATTTTGACATATCGATACTTGGAAATTAAAAGGTCGTAGGCCTAAAGAACAAAATGCTGCTTTTAAGGAGAGCAAAAAAAAAAAAAAAAATCTGGTGTGACTGGCGCACAGCACACAACTTTCTCTTACCTATCGAAAGTTGTGTACTGTGCTTGTCTCACCAGATTTTTTGTGTCGACATATATTTAGTTCCCGACATGACAGTATGGAACATATGAATTCAGATGTAAAATTTATAAGTATGGGAAAATATTTATATTTTGTTACCATGGCAACCATATCTCCTATCTTTTCTATGGAGTACAAGAGTAAAGTAGTCTTCAGAAGATTTCAATTGCAAAATGAGAATATACATTTTAAAGAGCATCTAAAAAATAATTGATTTTTGAATTTTAAAAAAAATCGTTGGAGCAAATTTTGAGAAAATCGAAAAAAACTGAAAAAGTACATCAGTAAAGTACTAGTACTCTTTGGCCGATTTTGATTAAAAGCTTATTTTTTCCGGTCCCGGGGGGTGTTTAACTTAAATATAAAATTTCAACCTCGTAGCTCAATTCCTTCATGCTTAAAATTGAACACACACCCACACACACACCCACCCACCCACACACACACACACACACGACAGACCATGTCGCGAAAACCACTTTTTTGAATTCAGGGGACCTCAAAACGTGAAGATCCATCAAAATCTCGACATCGAATTTTTGACATGAATCCAATACTTTCTCTCTATATATATATTACATATATACATAGGTAAGAGAAAGTAAAAACAAACAAACATTTTCCCTCCTAACTTTTCTGACCTTAGTACTATTTTAGTCTTTGAAAGACACTTCTCAGAATTTCTAATCCTTTTTGACAAATTTGCATAAAAGGTTAGATTAAAAAATACTATTCCCTAATCAATTCCTATGATTTCTCAAATATCTATAAAAAATTGAATGGCGTAAAAAAACTATTTTTTTGAGATAGCACAATTTTAATTAGACTGTTTTCTAAAGCTTAAAAAGCCAAACATTTCTGTAAATATAACTCATTTTTGCTATTTTGCTGTTTACGACCTTTTTATTTCCAAGTATCGATATTTATGTTTAAGAATTTTCTCTCTTTTTCTTTAAATAAATTACTAACAACTTTTGGACACTTTTTGCTTTGCCATCAACGTTCAACATTACCTCTATAGTTAGGAAAATCAACCCAAAAACCTGGTGTTTATAGTACAAAACACAACTTTCAATTTCCGAAGAGAAAGTTGTGTGCTGCGCCACTAGTCAGACCAAATGTATTTAATTCTTGGGTTACTATATTTTTCGTTTTTAAAGACAAACTCTATTTGCGATTGCAATTCCTACTTTCTTTTCTTTGTTTTTTCGTTTAATGGAGTCGCCTGTTAGTTAGGCAACCCAGAGTGTTTCCTAAAACGTTCCGCACGGCGTTTTAAGCCCTGCGCAACTCAAGGAAAGACGCAATGCGTGTTTCGCTTGCGTTTTACGAACCGTTTTTTTTTAAGAAATTGAAATTTTTTTTCATGATATAGCCATCCATGTGTTTTTTAAGTGTTTTAGGCATCTTAGGACATTTAGGCTTTAAACGATTACGTATATTATTGAGGTGCAGACATTTATTATCTAGGATGCTGAAAAAGACCTTGAGAAGGTGTAGTGTAGGAGGGACTATTATAAGGAATTTTTCAATGAGGTTTTTTTTAAATGATTTATATTCATAAGGGATTATTGGGACAGAGAGTTTTAATCTTTTTAATGACTTATTAAAAAATTAAGAAAATTAATTTTTTTGTTATCAAGCTAATCTGTCCCAGTAATCTTAAATTTTTTTAAAATTTAAAAATGAATTTATTGTTATTATTAACCACATATTAATTAAGAAAATTTTAAAATAATATTAGTAGATATATTTAAAAATTATCTGTCAAATAGTTCAGCACTCTTGCAAAAGATGGCAGGCTAGTCTAACAGCCGATCCCCTATTAGCCTATAGCAGGCCTATATTTATTATATTATAGGCCTACGGCTCGTGCGGAATAAATTTTAATTTTAAATTAATCCATAAGACATACTAGAAATGAAACTAATTTGCATTAAAATCTACGTTTTAGATTATTTGGCAACTTTACTTTATTAATAGAAAATATCCAATCCGGAATTGCTATGCAAAATTAATGAAGAGCTAGGCCCGAGCTCAATTTGTCATTAATGTATTAATTATCGTAACCATTATAGATTTTAGAAGGTAGTTGTTGGTTGTTTGGTGGTGGGGACTGAAGACCGCTTCAACCTGGAAGGCCCAAGTTGCTAATTCATTAATTAAAGTGAAGTTTTCACTTGATAAAAAATATTGGGGTAATTAATCCATTGAGAAGCAAATATATAGCTTTGTAATTAAATTTTAATTTGCTTCCTAGTTATAAGAGAGGAATTATAATTTAAAGGACCAACGCATTAGTATCGTATTGATTGGATATTAATGAATAAATTTAATTACGAATATTGATGATAAAATGTTGGAAAATAACATATGTGAATTTCTATCATTTTCCATAACATTTTACAGCATTCAATTACTATTATAAAAAAAAATTAACAATATTATTTACTGTTTTGAATTGATGTCACTTTAGCGTGGAGAGGGGGTTAAACAAATCTTACTAGATCCGCGGATTATCAAGTTGTTTAATATCGAAATACAAAAAGTTTTTTATAAACAAAATTTTCTATTTATTAGAATAATAGGAAAATTACAAATTTGTTATTTAACTAATTAATTTATTTTGATATAATATTTATTTTTTTATCTTCTCTTACCTATGTATATACTGGTATGTAATATATATCAATACTTGGAAATAGCAAAAATGTGTTATAGGCCTACATACAGAAATATTCTGCTTTTTGAACTTTAGAAAACAGTCTAATTAAAATTGTTCTATCTCAAAAACAAAGGGTTTTTTTACGCCATTCAATTTTTTATAGATATTTGAGAAATCATAGGTATTTATTAGAGCATAGTGTTTTTCAACCTTTGCACAAATTTGTCAAAAAGAAATTCTGAAGAAGTGTCTTTCAAAGACTAAAATAGTACTAAAGTCAAAAAAGTTATGCGGTTTTTTTTTTTGGCTCTCCTGAAAAGTAGCATTTTGTCCTTTTAATTTCCAAGTATCGATTTAGAGAAAGTTTTGGATTCATGTCGAGATTTTGATGGATATACACGTTTTGAGGTCCCTGAATCCACAAAAGTGGTTTTCGCGACATGGTCTGTCTGTATGTCTGTGAACAAAATATCTCAAGAACGAAAAGAGCTAGGAGGTTGAAATTTTATATTTAAGTTAGGCACTCCTCTGGCACGTGACACGAAGCTTTTGAACAAAATCGGCCAAAGAGTACTAGCAGGCCCTACTTTACTGATATATTTTTTCAGTTTTTTTCGATTTTCTCAAAATTAGCTCCAACCATTTTGATTGAAATTCAAAAAATCAATTATTTTTTTTGGTTGATCTTTAAAATGTATGTAGGAATTTTAATACTGGGGCGCTCTGCTGGCACCAACCGGATATGAGCAGCTACATTCGCTTGATATGACGACAACGAACAAAGCCATTACGACGCACGAAGCAAGAAGACGATATTTCATCCAAATACATCAAGGAGTCTATTTTTTTTTTAATTGTTGTTTTAAATTGAATAAATTCATTGTTCTCCAAAAATACCGTCTATTTATTAATAGATCCTCACATGTATATTCTCATTTTGCCCTTGAATTCTTATGAAGCACCCTTTACTCTTATACTTCATACGAAAGATAGGAGACATTGTAATGAACGATGTTTATATAAAAGGTATGGTGAAAAACCAACCTTAAATAAATAAAAAAAAAAAAGATAGGAGAAATGGTTGCCATGGTAACAAAATATAAATATTTTCCCATGTTTATAAATTATACATCTTCAATTCTAATATAAAGGCGAAAACTTAATATATGTCTACACACAAAAACTGATGTCACAAGCAGAGAACACAACTTTCTCTTACCTTTGGTAAGATGATGAATGATTTTGATGAAAAAATATTTTAAAGTGAATTTTATGAAATTAGAGAGAAGGAAAGAATGAGCGAAAATCTCGAGGAAATATATGCAAATTTGAAACTAAGGCAAAAAAGAAAAAGCAAGAAACTGTTAAGTAATCATCAAGTGATGATATTTAATTATTCTGTTAATCAAAAAAGAATTTATTCTTGTAGGCTAAAAAAAAAAAAAAAAAAAAAAAATGTAATACCAGTAAATAAAAAAGATGATATACGTAGAGATATTTTTGATAATGTTTTATAGCTAGCTATCTTTATTGGCAGCATAGGATAAAAGAGCCATAATAATTGAAGACCAAGAGTTCTGATTACAAGAGCGCAATTTAGAAAGAAAACGCCATTTTCTTTTTCTAGCAAAAACTGATAAATCGTCCACGACACAATTAAAGAGAATCCCTTAGATTAATATAATTTGTGGGCTTGTGAATCGTACTATCAGCTAACAAATGAATTCTCCCCACTATTGATATCTGATAGTTTCGACCTCATAAGCTAAGACGTCACGGAGGGATTACAGGATTAACAAACTGATCCAAACAAATGCCTCGTGACAATTTTATCCTTACAATCAAGAGTTTCAAAAAAAAAAGTTCCATTTTATGGAAATTCTTGGAATTATTTATTTATTTTTAATTCCGATCAAAGGCAAGACATGTTTCCTCGAAACGTGATCAAAATTAGATAATAAATATTTTAGACTTTGAAAATTTTAATATTATAAAATATCTGGTAATCTATTTTGAATCGAATTTTTATGCAAGTGAAATATTTCAGGGCGCAGTCAGGGTTTTTATTTTGAATCAGAAATATAGAATAACTTTATATTTTTTCATATTTTGAAAAATTAACACTTAAGAACAGAGGAAAGATTCTGGCAATGTCAATATTTTGTAACCTTCAAAGGCAGTGCGATGAATATTTAATTAAATAAATTGAATACATGTATCATAATTAAAATATTAAGTATCATTTAAAGTCTAAATGGCCTCAGATGCCGAAAAGACTTAAAGGGTAATTTTTTATCTAGTCACATAAATAGTTTACAAAAGCAATTTGCTTCCTAGCAATGAAAATAGCGTTTTTTCGCTTTTAATGGTAAAAAAATTAGTATTGAGAAAAGATTTGTTTTCATATGTTAACTACAGAGTATTTCAAATGTTTCTTTCACTCGTTTTTTATTGGTTTCCTATTTTTTTTTTTTTTTTTTTTTTTTTTTTTTAACAAGAGGAAGGAAGGATATCTTTATCTGATATAAATTTACAAATCAATGCTTAAGTAAGTTAAAATAAAACTTTTATCATAAATAAAAAACTTGAGAAAAAAGTGCACAATTTATATTTCTTCTTAAAGTTTTTTTTTTCTAATTCCTTTTTAAATTTAACTCTTTAAATTAAAATATATCGTTTTGGATGAAATTGTAAAATTAAAGAAATATTTATTTTTCTCCAAATGCACATTTTTGGAGTATGCAGACAAGCCCATTTTTTAAGAGTTAAGTCTTTTTTTTATAGAATTTCAATATAAATAAATATTGGATTTGTGCGGTGTAGTATGATCTATTATTTAGTGGTGCAAAACACAGTTAAAAGTTTAGAAAAATCAAATTTTTTCACTTTATTTTTTTTTTAACTTTGGACACCCCTAAAAATTTCTTGCCAGCCCTGAATGCAAAAATCGATATTCTCTAGTTCTACAATTTTCCAAAAATCATTTATTCGTGAAAATCGGTTAATTATTAACCAAAAAATAAACAAAATAGTTATCAAAGTCAGGTACTAATATATGAAAACTTTATGATGCACAGCGAGTACAAATTGGCGGATCCAACGCGGTTCAACTCCCGGTGGCCACCCCCACTCTTTCCGGGTAGATGAATTAATAAATATAGGAATTTTATAAACAATTCAAATGAGAATTTTTGTGTCTTTTTCTACTCGGGAGAGGAGCGGATCACGTAAAATCTCTCTAGAAATGAACAATTATGCATGTATGGTTCGTTTTAGAACAGTTAATCTAAAAATCCATTAGTGATTTGGTTATTTTGTTTGCCTACTAGCTTCCAGCAAACAAAATCAAAACGAATTTATTCACTCCATTATGGTTGCTTTGATTCTTTTCTGAGAAATCAAGGATTTTAGCGTCAGATTATAAATTTATAAATCATTAAAAATGTATGTACATTAAAAATTATCAAAAAGGTGGACATTACCGCTTTTATGTGGAATTGAGTAGCGGTGACATTTAGAAGAAAGAATATGGTGATGGAGGCCTCCCCTCTCCTTTTTTCCGACACACTCACTCATTCTGTATACTTTTCAATGGGATCCAAGCAAGTGGTGAACTCCCCCTCGCTACTTACTTCCCCTCACGTTGTTCGAATGTTTACGAAATATTGATCTTTTTAAATACAGGCACATTGATTATTTTATATAAGAGCTATAATTAAATGTAATATTACAAAATAATCCCCAAAAAATCATTTTGCTGTATAGATGAAGGATTTTATTCGTTAGTTGTTTCTCAGTCCGCTAAAATCGAGGATTATTGTATTTAACAAATTCAAGAGAGAGCCGTAATTAAATGATTCATTATGAAGTCTTCTTTTTAATAGGGGAAAAAATAAATAAAATAATTATACAGACATTTTGCATAGGCGGCTAAAGCATTACCCCCACTTCCTCTTCTCTTTGCTTTGAGAGACTCTCTTCAAAGGGAATTTAGCATATTCTCAAATTAAATTAAAGACAAAATATTTCAACTTTAACATGTATGAATTTTATTATTGTAAATAAATTACTGGACGACGTAATTAGAGGAAGAGTGTCAAAGAAAGAATGCTTGCTTTCTTTTTAGTGATAATGGGTGGAAATGTGATCTTTGAATGAAATTTATTTTGTTTGAGGATCTTTTATTTCTTTTCTCTGCTGGTTGCATTAATCTTTTTATTCTCTAAAATGTAAAAGGTTCCTTCTAATTGATTAGAAAAAAAACATCAATTAAATAAGGAAATTTATGAATATTTTTTGATAACCTCAGCGTTTTCGGCATCTTCAGAGGTCAGATAGACTTTAACAATTTTTAAATTCGAATTAAGTGGCGGATCCAGGCAAATATAACAGGTATTTATAAATAAATGATTTATAAATAAATATTCATCGGATTGCTTGGGATCCGAACTCTCACCGTTTGGCTTTAAGATTATCAATATTGACATTTGTCAACACTTGAGCGAAATACATGAACCCACAATAGATAACACAATATTACAATTTCGGTTTATTCGTCAAAGACATTCACACTTATGGCCCACCAGTCATGCTCGAAACACAGATTCATGCAGTCTTTTGGCAATTTGTGCCTGTGAGTGTGAGTGTGTAAGTAATGAGATAAAGTGTAGGTTGAATGTTTTTTAAGCCATATGAAATCCAAAAAAAAAAGATCATCAATACTGACATTTGTCAACCCCACTTTGAGCATAGGAGGTAGGCACGCTACCTACCCCCCCCCCAAAAAACAAAAAGCACAATAAAACAATTAAAAAAATTGTTTTTTTATTTATAAAAAACACACACTTTTTTCTCATTCACACTGATAATCACACACACATTCACTGGGCGAATATCCTACCCGCCTAAGGCTGGCGCTGACGGTACAGCCACTATTATACTTTGTGTCTAACACGTTGATCATTTATGGAACAGTTTTATTAAGATCTCTTATTAAATTGTAAAATTTAATGTACTGTATATTTTTTTTTTTTTTTTTTAAATTACAATATTTTTTATGCTCTCGGGTATCTGCGCCCCTTGAACTGCTGTCCCCCCTCCTCGCTTTGCGGGGTCTGCGGGGGCGTTCTTTACGCCGTGTCAATACCTTTAAACTCTCAGCCATGAGTGGGGGGTAACCTCAGCTCTTGGTAAGAATATGACTCCAGTTGATTACAAATAATTGGGCAGGTTATGTTAAAAAAAAAATAATTTGAGAGATTTTTTTAAATTTATAATTCATTGAGAGAATTAAAAAAAGATTTTCGTCTCTCTCCACTACACTATAAATTTCGGCGCAACGCCAAAGCAAAATTCCTGGGACCGCTGTTTTATCTAATTTAATAAAATAAATTTTTCCTTTCTGTATATGAACTGCTGATAATGAAGCAAGAGCTTTACCTCTCGTTTAAGGGATCTAATTCATAATTACAAATAATTGTAATAACGTTAAAAAAAAACCTTGAGAGATTAAAAAATTCTACTTACCAAAATCGGACTCTCGGAGTCTGGATATCCCTGGAACCAAATAATTTTAATTAAAATTTGGATTTATCTCTATGATGGGAAAGTTTGTTATTTTTTTCATTCATAATACTTATAATAATAACACACAAAAAAAAGTCTTAATAGAATTTATTAAAAATTATTTAATGATTTTTGAATACAGTTATTAAGTCAAATCGATACCAAAACATCTACTTCATGCTTTTTTTTTGTTCTTCCAATGTCTTTAAATTTAATAATTACTACATTAAAAAGTTTTTGTCACGATATATTGTGACTGAATTTAATGCATAATAAAATTTTAATGAAAATAAAAAATATTAGCTAGTGAAATCTTGTATGTTTGTGTATGTGTTGCATTAATTTATGAAATAATAAATCCTAACTTGAATGAAGGGATATTTTCATGAAGTTAAAAACAAAATTTGAAATGGATGGAATCAAACAAGCTTCAGGGTTGGATTAAAGGGGGCGGGCAGAGGGGCGACTGCCCCTTCGAAAAAAAAAATTGAAAAAATTTTAAAAACTTGTCATCTAAAGAAATTATCATTTTTTGTCTAAAGCAGTGGCTCCCAACCTGGGGGCGATCGCTCCCAAATGGGCTATTTGGGTTACCAGAGGGGCAATAAATAATTGGAGGGAGATTGGGGGATGATGAGTATTCAAAAGGGGAAAAATTATTAGAGTTTACTTAAATTTAAAAGAACAAAAATCAAAGAGGAAAATCTGCTGTGACAAGCACAGAACACAACTTTCGATTGACGAAGGTAAGAGAAAGTTGTGTGCTGTGCGACCATCACACCATATTTTTTTGAAATAGAGTTAGATCTAAGGGATATTTTGAATAGAGGATAATTAATGGTGACATAAAATATATATATATATATATATATAGAGAGAAAGTTGGGTGCTGTGTGACCAGTCCCACCAGATTTTTTAATACTCTATCTATCTATACTAAAATAACTCTATAATAAAAAAAAAGACTAAAAAGTTTAAAATAAAAATATAGGCCTAATAAAAAACTTAAAAAAAAATGCTTTTATTTAAATTGAACTAAAAAGAGAGAAATAATTTAATAGTTCTTATTAAAATTGTTGAATATTTATGACTTAAAATAAAAGCGTGGGGCGCTTCGAAGTGATTCCGAGCTCTAAGAATTTACAATTCCTTAAGCTATCAATGTGCGCCTCTCGCTTTTATTTTAAGAAATAAATATTCAACATATTTAACAAGAACAATTATTTCTCTCTTTTTAGTTCAATTTAAATAAAAGCATTTTTTAAAGTTTTTTTTTATTATATTATTCAATGGATTCAAATCAAATTTTTGAAATTAATTAATTATTTGTGAAATCTTCATTTGAATTAATTAGTTGATATTTTATTAATGGAGCTGTCTCAACTTTTTGAAGGATATCTTAATATAAACTAACAAATGAAAAGATTGGTTGGATGGTTTTGGTTTGGTTGAGAAGCGAGCGAATGGTTTCTAATCTGAACACGTCGACCGATCCTAACAAGACTCAAACCCTAACAAGGTTGTTTGGGACCCACCACGGAAATTGAAAGTTTTGCAAACCCACAGACAGAATCACGTAAACGTATCAAAAAAACTAAAGTTGAGCTTTCTTTCGTGTTTATCCCTCTCTACTCTTCAACATTCCTTTCCTTCTCTCCTTCGTCTTTCCCCTTTATGTCTCCTGTCTTCTTTTAAGATCCATTTTCTTTGCATTTCCTCATTTTCATTCAAAAGATCTGAGGGAAATCAAGGATCAACCATCGACGTTTATTCAATCCTTATAATAAAAGTCATAAAACTATTAAAACCCTATCGAGAGATTTATTCTACTTCAGTTTCTTTTGTTTTCAAAATAAAATTGATCTAGTAACAGAGATAAACAAAGTTTTAAGTAAATTCTATATAAAAAAAAAATGGTGTGACTGGTAGCACAGCACACAACTTTCTCTTCGGCAAGAGAGAGTTGGGTACTGTGTTTGTCACACCAGATTTTTTTGTGTCGAGATATATTTAGTTGCCCTTGGCACCTAAATTCCAAACTTGATCACGCGATTCATAGATAGAGCTGAGCTACGAATGCTTTTACATCAGTAAAGTGTACTTCAAACAATTTTCACGAAAAATTTCACTGATATACTTTTTAAAGAGAATTTAGAAAATAGTTGATTTATGAATTTTAATCAAAATCGTTCAAGGGAATCTTGAGAAAATCGAAAAAAAACTAAAAAAGTACATCAGTAAAGTACTAGTACTTTTTGGCTGATTTTGTTTAAAAGCTTATTTTCATCCCCCCTCCCCCCTTCCCCCCCACACACACAGAGACAGACAGACAGACCAATTTGCGGGGCCCACTTTTTTGGACTCAATGGACCTCAAAACGTACTCTCTAAAAACGAATTAGTAAAAAACTACTAATTCATAGTGAATAGTCACTTTTTTTAAGATGTGCAAAGTAGACCACCAGTAAATAGTGGATATCCACTTTTTCAATTAGTAAAAATTGTATTTTTCAATTAGTGAATTTTTCACTAATTCAAAAAGTGAATTTTTAAAAAATAATGACCAAAAAAAAGAAGCGTTTAAGATATATGAAATAAGGTGCGATGACACCGGGACCTAACTTGTGTTTACTGACTCGAGTTCTAGCCGAACCCACTTAAACTTGACTTACTCTTACTTTTCTGTTTTTTTGGTATATAAGTATGTCGCTGGTGTTAACAATGTTTTTTACTTGAATGTTACTATATTCCTTCCCAGCAATTTATTTCTAAATAAACTTAATAAAACTAATTATCGTTATATCAAGAAATATATTTACTAAATTTTAAGTAAAAATATTTCTTAATTGACTATTTAAAAAATAATATTTTATTAATTTAAAAAAATTTGGAATCTATTTGTTTTTACTTAACATATATTTCCTGCAATTTTTAACAAAAAATACAAGTTATCTCAATATTATTATTTATTTGTATGATTATTACTTAAATAAAACCTTATATTGCCAAAAATGTCTTTATTAAGGAACCGATCAAACAGCTGATTGAAAAAGTCGGCCATGTTGGCTTCTCAGACAGCCGGAATTGAATGAATTACTTTTTGAATTAGTAAAAAATAACTAATCTAACTGTAACCAATAAACTTACTAAATATATTGGTAGATTCTACTCAAAATGACTAAATTTGATGTAATTTTCTTACCTACTGTTTGAATAAGTAAAAATTCTACTAATTCGTTTTAAGAGAGTATATTCATAAAAATCTCCACATCGAATTTTCGAAAATGTTCTCAGGTATTTTTTATTAGATTTTTTTATAATAAATGAATCGAAGGAAAAATTTTATAAATTATCAAAATAAAAAAAAATTTATTTATAAACATTTATTAAAATCGAAGGATTGATATTTTTTTTTAAATATTAATGGATTACAAAATTGTTTTTTTTTTTTTTTAATAAATGATTCAATCCATGTCTTTTAAAGTTTTTGACATTTAATTAAACATGATACCAAACTCCACCTGAGCTTTAAGATTTCTTGGATGGAAACTGTCGAAGGCTGTCAATTTAAAGCATGTGATCGTATAAAGTTTCAATTTGCAGTTTCCAGTTTAATCTCTTTCCGAATCAAGACAGTTGCTTACATCATTCTCGTTAGGGAAAGGAGAGAGAGAGAGACAGAGAGAGGGCAGGAGGGTTAAGTTCCATTCTGGATGTTCCAACTTGAATTCGTTTTCGGACCTCCAAGTCCCAAAGCGCCTCGCTAACAGCCATTTGCTTAAATTCAATTAGCAATGGGGGCATTAGCGCAACGAGGAAAACTTTAATTAAGACCGTAACGATGTCGCATTGAGGTCACAACAAAACAAAAAAAAAAATGTATGCGAATATATATCCTCCCGGCAACTTTTTCAAATATTTCAAAACATATGAGTTTTAATTGATGTGGGAAATAAACTTATATTGAGGAAAAAATTTAGTATAAAGAGACGGACATTTATATTAATAAATTCTTTATATTAAAATCTTAATGGGAAAATTTTTTACTAGGAATTCTAAATTAATATTTATAATTGTTGGCATTACAGGGAATTGGCTCAAGATGAGTTAATTAGAAAATTGAAGAGGTCAAATTACATTTTCTCATTTTACTTTCTCGTACCCTATATATGAAATATATAGAGAGAGAAAGTATTGGTTTCATGTCAAAAATTCGATGTCGAGATTTTGATGGATCTTCACGTTTTGAGGTCCCCTGAATCCAAAAAAGTGGTTTTCGCGACATGGTCTGTCTGTCTGTCTGTCTGTGTGTGTGTGTGTGTGTGTGTGTGTGTGTGTGTGTGTGTGTTCAATTTTAAGCATGAAGGAATTGAGCTAGGAGGCTGAAATTTTATATTTAAGTTAAACACCCCCCGGGACCGACAAAATAAGCTTTTAATCAAAATCGGCCAAAAAGTACTAGTACTTTACTGATGTACTTTTTCAGTTTTTTTCGATTTTCTCAAAATTCGCTCTAACGATTTTGATTAAAATTCAAAAATCAATTATTTTTTAGATGCTCTTTCAAATGTATATTCTCGTTTTGCCCTCAAAATTGTTTGAAGCACACTTTACTCTTGTGCTTCATAGGAAAGATAGGAGAAATAAATGGTTGCCATGGTAACAGAATTTAAATCTTTTTCTTTTTATTATATTAAAAATCAATTATTATTTAAACGCCCATTTTTTTTTCGGAGAAAACATAGCTCTCTCTCTCACAAAACTATCTTCTCTCTTTCTACGCGTTTTAAATTTTTCTACCTTATCTTCGCATTTGACCAATGTTAATTTCCTATAGGGATTTGTATGTTAATTTCGATTCAAAAGGGGGTCCCCTTTGGAACTTTTTACGCATTTAAAATTTTTTTTTCCAATTCTTATGAAATTTTGTATTTATTTACGAATCTATATTGTGTATAAAATGTCCAAATATGAGATTAAAATTTTGAAAAATAACCATAGTTTATTTCAAGCAATCAACATTTAAAATGCAAGTTTGAAACTAAGGTGCTATCGGAAACTAAATATATCTCGACACAAAAAATCTGGTGTGACCAGCACAGTGCACAACTTTCTCTTACCGAAGGGTAAGAGAAAGTTGTGTGCTGTGCGCCAGTCACACCAGATTTTTTGGTTTAATGATTAAAAAAAAGATAAACGTGTATTTTTCATTTATTATTGATTGGTTTTGGTTTCATTCAACTTTAATGCTGTCATGATTTTATAAATGTACCTAGCTAGAATATCAACAAAGGTGAAAATAAAATCAATTTGTTTTGGATGTGATTGTGAATCTAGAAATCATGGCTGGTTGTGACCTAAATGTATTCGATCATTTTAATTGACGGTAATCATAATATTTATACATTTAGATATCATTTATCAAATGGCGAAAAAAAATCAAATTTCTAAATAAGTCTCTGTTTCCAATTTTATTTATAACTTGCTTTCTAATTTTTTATTTTTTCAAATAATTAATTATGGAATAAATAAATGTGCCAGGACCCCACATATATCGTATTTAAATTATTTCATATAGGCCTATAGAGTAATAATGAGTATCTTTATAGGCTAAGATGCCAAAAAAAATTCTTTTTTTTTTCTCTCTTTATTCTCGACCTTCTAGCCAGGGAATAAACGGGAAGGGACATCACGTAGTAAAAAAATGGAGTGGGCTGATACAGCGTCCCCTACTGGTGTCTACCATTTTTGGCGCCATATTTAAATATAAAATCGAAAGGTTTCTTGCCAGGAAATAAGGATTTTCTCCCGAATGAATCGAAAAACTATATGCTCACTCAAATGAATCTTAAGGGTTCTCGCCCAAATGAATAAAGTTGTTAGTGAAAAGTTTTTTTTTTTTTTTTTTTTGATAAATAAAAGACAAAGTTCCAAGTGAACATGTGCATTTATTAAAAAAGAAAAATAAATTGATTAAAGAAAATAAACATTATTTTTGTCCTTGAGAAAAACGAATAAAAAATATACAATATATTTGTTAACATATTAATACCCAGACAGCCTGGAATCTTGCATTAATATTGCAGGAATCTTACATTGCAATATTTAACCTTGCAGGGAATATTGCAGGAACAATACAGCAACATTGTTGCAATATTCCTATGTCCGCCTCTTTGTAACTTGCAGGAATATTGTGGCAATACTGAATGGAATATTGTTGCAATATTACAAAAATATTGCAAGTATTGCAGCAATATTACGGGAATATTCCGGCAATATTGCATGGAATATTGTGGCAATATTGCATGGAATATTATGGAAATATTGCATGGAATATTGTGGCAATATTGCATGGAATATTGTGGCAATATTGCATGGAATATTGTGGCAATATTGCAGGGTAAAAAAAAACTTGTTCAACGAGGGATTTGAACACGAGTTTTTTGCATTTCCAATATTTCCAATGTCTTGATTCCAATATTCGACTCCTTTGCTGCCTCGGACGTTTTGCTATATGAAATTTCAACACTTTTTAAGCTACTTAATTCGTATGTAGTACTATTAAATTTTTTTTTAAACAAAAAGTCACTTATAAATTGTAAAAAAATAATAATTTTTAATATTTAAAATTAATTTTTTTTTTTTTTTAATTTTTTAATTTTTTTTCTTTTTCGGTATCTAAGGCGATTTAGACCCAATCCCTATTTATTTCAAATTATTTGCAGTCAATTCAAATGAAATAAATTTTTTCTCGCTGGGGACCAAGCGCGGTCCTAGCCTTACATTTGGAGGGGGGTCACTGTTTTTTTTTTTTTTTTTATAGTGTAAATAAATGGGCCTGGACCCCAATAAATATATATTAATCAAATATAAGTATCGTTTAAGTCTTAAATGGCCTAAGTTGCCCAAAAGATTGTGTGAATGGGAGAGTGAGTGGGAAAAGTGTGTGTTAAAAAAAAAAGATTTTTTTTTTTGGGGGGGGGGTCACGACCCCCTTGACCCCCCCTCTGGGACCGCCCTTGCTGGGGACGGAAAGCGAATCCTGGACCCCAGGCTCAAGAAGCTAGTGTCTTCTCTCTGAGCCACGGGTCATCACGGGCATTAATTAATTTTTTTTTTTTTTTTATTTAAAAAAAAAACATTCACACTTTTTTCTCATTCGCACTCACACTCACACACACATTCACACAGTCTTTTCGGCAACTCAGGCCATTTAAGACTTTAGACGATAAGCGTTGTAATTAATGTGTATATATATTGAGGGTTCAGGCATTTCTATTTAAGCCATCTGGTATCCAAATGGCTTAAATAAAATCATCGGACTGCCTGGGTCCGAACCCGCGACGTTTGGTATAGGAGGTAGGCGTGCTACCTACTATGCCAGACCCGGGGGCATTAATTAATTTAATTAATATGAATATTATAAAGTTGATATGATAATTTTAACCCTATATTCACTATTCAATGTTGCCACTTCAATATTGCTGCAATATTCACACTTCAATATTGACTCTGCAATATTGCTGCAATATTCATACTTCAATGTTGTCATTGCAACATTGTGCTGCAATATTGCTTCAATATTCATTCTTCAATGTTGCCACTGTAATATTTCAGGAATATTGCTGCAATATTTACACTTCAATATTGCCACTGCAATATTGTTGAAATATTCATACTTCAATGTTGCCATTGCAACATTGTGCTGCAATATTGCTTCAATATTCACCCTTCAATGTTGCCACTGTAATATTTCAGGAATATTGCAGCAATATTTACACTTCAATATTGCCACTGCAATATTGCTGAAATATTCAGTATTCAATATTGCAACAGCAATATTGATTCAATATTGCAACAATATTCACACTTCAATATTGCAACAGCAATATTGATGCAATATTGCTGCAATATTCACTATTCAATGTTGCCACTGCAATATTGTCGCAATATTCACACTTCAATGTTGCCACAGCAATATTGCTGCAATATTTCTGCAATGTCTTCACTTCAATATTGCGCAGCGAAATTACAGCAATGTTGCTCCAATATTGTCAATATTGTGCAAGGTTGGCAAAATTGCTGCAATATTACTGCAATATTCCAGGCTGTCTGGGTATAATATAATATTAAAAAAATGACTAAAGCATATAAAACATTTCTTTTTTCTCGAAAATTTCTATAAAAGGTCTCGAGTTTAAAGTTAAAATAATAAAATTAATATCAAATGATTAAAGAATAACATTTAAATATAATACCTCCAAACTTCCAAGAAAATATAAATTCAGCTAAGAACATCATGTTTATATAAAAATGATTAAGACTATAAAAAATTGAATGTACGGTATGTAAAATATATAATATAAATGAGTTATGGATTTCTTGTACATGTATAAAGGCTAAATAAAATAAAAAATAACAAAATCAAAATAGTTAGATAAAAGTTAACAAGAAAAAACATTATACTACTAATATTGTGTATATATATACAAGTGGTAAAAGATATAAAAAATTGAATGTATATAAAGTATATAATATAAATGAGTTAATAAATAATTACCATATAATATTAAATAAATAAATGCAACTGGCTGTCGCCTGGAAAACAAAACAATTTCATATTGGATGTTCCTGGATTCGCATTTTTACAGTTAGGAACACAACATCGTTTTCTTAAGGGTATCATGCTGTTTACGAATAAATAATGAAAAAACAAATTAATATTTCTATAAATGCCAATGAATCAAAGAGAAACCAAATGAATAATTATGATGACAAATAAAAAATCATAACAATTTTAATAAATTAATAAAATATGTAAAATGTATTTAAAAAAATATGGAGTTTGTATTTTTAAAGTGTTTAAAAAAATGTATTGCTTAATATATATGGAATAAATAAGTTGAGCTAAAAAAACCAACCTAATTTTGAAAGTTTGAATAATCCCGATTGATGATAAATATGACGTATATTGTTTAGACAACTTTTCAAATAGTTGAAATGGCTGTTGATAAGGTAGACGACTTGGTGGCTTGGTTTCTTCCCAGAAATTGGCAGTCAATGTTTTTGACGTAGATAATTTTTTTCCGCGACTACTAGCACCTCTATCGGCCAATGCTGTCTCTACGTATACCAATGAATCAGTCTGAACATAGGAACAATATCTCAAAAAACGCTTCAAGTTTCTCCATTGACTTGTCCCCCCCCCCTGCTTCTAGCGTTAGCCATTCGGCCCCGTTTTGTATACAATATAATATATTTACAAAAAATAAAATAATTTCTTTAAAAACAAAGCGTTGTAAAAAGATGAAAAAGAGAAAAATAGAGATAGAGATTTCGCTTCAAGTTCTAAAATTGGTAGCCGCTTGAGACAGGAAGTTAACCCCTGACCCCTCCTAACACATGTGGCGAATATTCTGTCTGTGCTATGGGTAAGAATTTATTTGTTAGCTATTTAAATTAGATATGTATGATCGGAAGCTAAATGGCCTCAGATGCCAACATGGGCGTAACTAGGGGCCTGCCCCCCCCCCAGAAAGATTCCTGCCCCCAGAAAAATTGAGAAAATATGGGGCTTTCCAGGTCCCCCGGAAGATAGCTGGTCCCATGGTCCCCCCAGCCAAATTCTCTAGTTACGCCCATGGATGCCAAAAAGCCCTGTGAGAATAAGTTCGAGTCAGCTACTTATGAAAATGAATCAATCATTTCTACATTAAATGAATGAGATGATTAAAACAATTTTTTCTAATAAATATTGTAAGTAAATACTAATAATATTCATTTCACTTAACTCTTCTCGGAATATCTTTAATAATAATAAACTAAAATTGACTATTCATTAGAGCACAAAGAGGACTCAAGGCCGGAGATCAAGTGAGATGTTTCTTCTCACTCTGGGTCAGAGCTCTCCTGTTGAATTCTTGTTGACTTTCCTACAGGATCCATCAGGAAGGACAAGAGTTGTTGCTTTGCTTGCTTTCTTCCCACACCCATCCAACTTTGTTGCTAAGACCAGCCCCTTTGTACTCTCTATTTTACTTTGCCAAGTCCCCAACCTTTTTTCTTCCTTATGTTCACATACCCCAAGGAAACTAATTCAACTAATAACTTTTATTAATCAAAATAATTATGAATTTTTTCTTTTTAACTAGGTATATAAAAAAATAATAATTAAATAAACTGTGGTGCAAAAAAGTGGAACAGTAATGGAACTTCTAAAAAAAGACCTATTCTAATCTATCTTAATGATACTGTATTTTATTAAACATTTAATATGAAATAATTTATTCATTTCTAAGTCAATTTAATACAAATCCAAATCATTTTAATAAATAATTACAATTATTCAAGTGAGATCCCGAGTCGAAATCGAACGCCTGGTTTGAACCTTTTAGTCCTGAATTCCCTTGTTATTTGATGGGATGTTATTTATTTACAATTTTGTGAAAGCCTACTGATTCTACCAGGAGAATTAGAAGATTCAAACCAGTACTTGAACGCCTGGTTTGAACCTTTTAGTCCTCAATTCCTTTGTTATTTGATAGGATTAAAATTTGGTTAAAGCCTACTAAACCTACCAGGAGAATTAGAAGGTTCAAACCAGTATTTGAGTCAAAATTGAAAGCCTGGCTTGAGCCTACTGAGCCTGCCAGGAGAATTAGAAGGTTCAAACCAGTACTTGAACGCCTGGCTTGAACCTTGCAGTCTTCAATTGAGGACTAAAAGGTTCAAGCCAGGCGTTCGATTTTGACTCGGGAAGTACTGGTTTGAATCTTCTAATCCTCTCGGGTAAAAATTAAAAACAGTGCGATCTCAGCGCCAAAGCTTTAGTAGATGACCACCTTTCATTTTCTTTCATTCCTTGGATATTTGGATTTATTATCGATAAAAAAGAAGTAAGTTTTAAGTTTTATTTTCATTTTTTTCATTAATTTTCTTTATTATTATTAATTATTTTTATTTATTTAAGGGTCAACGTTATAAAAACAAGCCAAAACAAAATGATAAGGTTAGCTGTTATTTTTATTTTTATTTTTTTTATATAGATGTAATCTTATATTCTATTTAATTTTTTCAATTATATTCATTATAAATTTTAGTTGTAAAAACACATTGGCCTGAAGAGCCACTTTAATTTTAATAAATGAATACAAGGAACATTGGCCATTCATGTCATTTTGAAAGGTAAGAAGACAAATTAAAAAAGATTATAAATTTATAAAATTAATTTATATATTTTTCACATTTCCAGAGAACTAAAGGAAGTTCTTACTGAAAAGAAAAATATTTTTCCACACGTGATAGCTGATGGTATAGGCCTACATATACAGTCAAGATAAAAATTAATGTGATTTATTTTAGAGATGGAAACTCATTTTTACATCCATATTTTCTTTAAAACAATTTCAGTAATGAATCTCCAGAAATATTGAAATCGACACGAAGAGCATTTGGAATTTTTAAAATTTTTTAAATATATGTTAGCCCTATCTTATTCTCAAATTAAAGAAAATTGATATTTAAACAAAAAATATTTTATTTAAAGATTAATTTGATTTTCCTTTTATTTAAGAATTTAATTGTAGCGAAATGAAGAGCAAAACGTGAAGATCCATCAAGATCTCGACATCGAATTTTTGACATGAATCCAATACTTTCTCTCTATATATATTAACATATATAGATGTAAGAGAAAGTAAAAAATTTCGAATGTGGAGTGCCAAGTTGTATAAATTAGCAAAGGGGTATGCTTGTTTTTTGGCAATGAGAAAAATAACCTTTAGAATGTTTTCTTCAAATATTTCGATGGCATTTAATAGGACTTCTTCATCAGCGGTGAAGTTCTATTAAATGTCTTCGAAATATTTGAAGAAAACACTCTAAAAGTTATTTTTCTCATTGCCAAAAAACAAGCATACCTCTTTGCTAATCTAACAAAATTATCAGAACTTTTTTGTCACTCTGTATATATGTATATAAACAAATTTTAAATGAGAATTCATAGGTCTAAACTAGGATTCCAGCATTCAGTACTGCTGGTCGTAATAGTAGATCTGGTAGACTTAAACTAGTATTTCGAATACCTGGTCTGAGTCTAAACCTGTCAAAAAGGGACATAAGTAGACTTGTTAGAACCAAACCAGACTATCAAATTTCCATAGAAACCATGCTTTCAAATCCTAGTTTGATTCTGTTAAGTCTACTTAGACAACAATTAGATTCTGAGGTTTTGTAGACTCAAACCAGGCGTTCGATTTCGACTCGGGATGTTTAATATTTTTTTATTAAAATTTTTTATTTAAATAAAACAAAGACAAAAATTTTGAAATTTATTTATTAACGCCAAATTTCTAAAATTTTAAAATAATCTTTCCATTTCAGACTATTTTATTCGAAATTCTTATAAAAACAAAATTTTGAATTATTATCCACCAAAACAGCGGAACTATGTTGATTTTGTCACTCAAATTTTTTTTTTTTTTTTCGCCCGTTTAGCCACGCACCATTGGGCCCCCAAATTGAAAATCGACATTTTTCTCTTTGTTTTATTTAAATTGTAATTATATTTATTAAAATGATATGGATTTGTGTTAAATTTACTTAGAAATGTATAAATTATTTCATATTAAATGTTTAATAAATCACACTATCATTAAGATGAATTTAGAATGTCTTTTTTTTAAGAAGAAATAGCGTTCCACTTATTTTTTTTGTACTACAGTGTAGAATTGCTTATTTTGGCGCGACACAATTCAAAGTGCATCATCCAGGACTATCAGGGGCGTATATAAGGGGGGAGGGGGCCCGGGCCCTCCCCCCGAAATTTTCCAAACACATATACATATACACTGAAAAAAAAAACCTTGTAAATTCAATGGAAATCCCTTCAATTCATTCCGAAACCGTAATGAAAATGCGTCAATGAGGTTTCTCGTCAATTCAATGGGATACCTTGTTAAAATGAAATTGAAGGTGCATCTTATAATTTTAAAAAGGTTTTCCTGTTGAAAAAAACTAACAAGATTTCCTTTAAATTTAAAAGGAAATTTTGTTAAAACGGAGTTGACAGTATTTACCGTAAATTTTAAAGGAAAAATTGTTGAAACGAAATTGACAGGATTTCCTGTAAATTTAAAAGGAAATTTTGTTAAAACGGAGTTGACAGTATTTACCGTAAATTTTAAAGGAAAAATTGTTGAAACGAAATTGACAGGATTTCCTGTAATTTTTAAAGGATATTTTGTTAAAACTAAATTTACTGGATTTCTTGTAATTTTAAAATGATTTTTTATTTAATTTTAACTTGAATTTATTTCAATCTGCTACAGCTACACTCGTCGGAACACAGGTTTTTGGCGTGTTGATTAATTTAAGAGATTTTTTAATTATTTTTTAAATATATTTTTAATTTTTCTCAGGTCAAAGTTATGCATTATTGTTTTACGAATGACCTGAGAAAAATCAAACATATATTTAAAAAATAATTAAAAATTTTTTTTAATTAATCAACACGCTAAAATCCTGTGTTCCGACGAGCTGTGGCAGATTGAAATAAATTAAAGTTAAAACAATTTGACAGGATTTCTTATAATTTTAAAAGGATTCTTTGTTTAAAGGAAATTATGTGAAAAAAAATCAAATTTATAAAATTATAACATAAAAAAAAAATGTTTTTTTTATTCTACGAGTTAAATTAAATATAAAAAAATTACAACTCAGTTGTAATGTACACCAAAATTATATAAATAAATACTTTTGAAATGAATTATCAAGATGTCTTATTTTATAAATAGGCCTATTAATAATTTTTGAAACATTAAAATATCACAGATATGTATTTATTTTTAGATACTATGGAAAAAACAATTGGAATGGCATTTTCAGAACCATAGGATGAATTGTTCAATTGTAGATGCTGAATCTTAGATTTTGTGTTGTATTCTGAAAAAAAAGTTGGTTTTTAATTCCACCAAAATTTGTTTATATTCTAAATTTTTAACTTCTTGCCTCATCTCAGTCGCCTACCTGTTAACGAGAGAGCCAGAATCCCTTTTGGGCTAAGGCCACTTTATTGTATTCGGTTCTTTTGTCTCTTGAAAATAAGGAATTTTATCTCAAAGAACCTTTTTTCCACTAAAGTCAATGGCCGAAAGCCTAAAACATATGCAAAAGTTTTTTATTAAAAAAAAAAATAATTTGTATAAACACTAGATAATATTTTGAAACATTTCACCTTTTGTTTTATAACATTATACTGTATTTACCTTTTAATTAGGGTCCGACCGAAACAAGATTTTCAGCCGAAACCGAAACCGAATATTCGGCCTCAACCTTAGTTTCGGCCGAAACCGTAACCGAAACCGAAACTTGTATTTCCTATAAAATTTTTTTTTCATTTTACCTTTTTTTTTTTTGAATTTTTTTTTCCCTCCCGTGAAAATCATTTTACCTTTTTTTTAGGAAGACTAAATTTTTTTTCTCCCTCAAGTGCAAATTATTTGACCTTTTTTTTTTTTTGCATGCGAGTCTCATCCCATTTTTTCAGACTCTGGTTTCGGCCGGCCGAAAGGTTCGGCCACTTTTTGGCCGAAACCGAAACTACGGCCGAAACCATGATTTTTGGCCGAAACTGGCCGAAACCGTAACCGAAACCGAATATTCGGTCGGTTCCTACTTTTAATATATGAAACAGATCTTCTAAATCCCACTCGATTAGCATGTGATATAATTTTAAATACTCTTCATTGAAGTTCTGCAAGTCAAGCACAAAATTTATTATAAATAATATATTAAAAAAAAATAATATTATATTTTGTAGACGTACCTTGGTTTTTTGCCATAATATGTAAGAAAAAAACAGGACACAAAGAAAATTTTGTTAGACGTGCCGTGAATAAAAAAAAAAAAAAGTACAAATATTTTTCAAAATTAAAAAAGTATATATGATAGAAGATATCAACTCGGATTTCAAATATTCAAAGAATGAATCTGGAAAAGAAATGTAGCCTAGTCAACTCAACCTAGTCATACTGTCTGCTAAGAGAGAATGACGAGCTTTGAGTTAGAGAGTAAGCAATGGGTAGCTAGCTAGGTAGGGAGGGAGTTGCCTTTTTCTCAGGTAAAATAAGAATTTTAAGGTTTTTACTGTCAAATTTAAAGGAAACCTTGTCAATTTTACAGGATTTCTTTTTGAATTTGAACTCGATGAAATTTCCTGTAAAAATAAAAGGAAATTTTTTCATTTTTACGGTATGAGTTTGTCATATAGAACTTGAGGCGATTTCTTGTAAAAATAAAAGGAAAATTTGTTAATTTTATGGGAAGCTTTGTTGAAAATTTTTAAAGGGATTCCACTTTAATTTTACAAGGTCGGTTTTTTTTTCAGTGTATAGGGATATACAGACATCAGCGCAACAAATTTTTACGCAGGATGGATAACTTTGGTTCCGCAATAGAAAAAATGTTCCGCAAAAAGTTTCATGTAAAAAAAAATATAGTTTCTTAAAAAAAAAATTTTCCGCAGAAAAATTTTTGAGTTCGAGCCCCCCCCCCCCCAAAAAAATTTCTATATACGCCCCTGAGGACTATCAATAATATTCCAGTTTGAAAACAAAAAACTAACTAATAGGAAGAAAATATTATTTTGGATGCTCTAAATTTTTCAAGAAAAACAATTGAATATATTTATTTTTTCATTTATTTGTTGCTTACTCCCTTTGTAGTCTCTATTTTACTTTGCCGCTTTGCCTTTGTCATAATTTATCAAATTTTTTATTTATATCTCTTTTTATTTTGCATATCTATAAAAATATTTATATGCTAAAAGATTTTCCCTCTCGAGGATTGCAAATTATTAAAAAATTTCGAGTTCATTAAAATTTTCATTCTAACTTGTAGTTATTCAGCTTTATTCTCGTAATGTTAACGTTTTCTTTTTAATTATTATCATTTGATCATTATTGTCCCAAGATTTATATTATAATCCCAATATTTTTTTTTGAAAGGGAGGAAGTGATTATTTTTTCTATCCCGCCCTTTTAGCCAGTGGTCATTAGGCTTCAACAAAACTCTACAAATTCAATACAAAAACAAAACAATATGAATACACTACAAAAGCAAAAACTGGGAGGGGTAAATAAAATTAAGAAATTAAAAATTAAATACACTTTATGTGCATTTTGATACACATTAGTGTCATCATCAGAAATGATTTAACAAAATATTGTTAAAAATATTAATTTGTAAATAACTCTGAAATTTATAATCTCGTGTTTTTTAATTTTTTTTATTTTTATAGTTTCAAATAGAGCCTACGATGAATCGATATAATAATAATAATAATTTATAATATCTGATACTTTTCAATTATAAATTAAATAACTCACAGCTTGTGAGTGCGTGGATGAAGACCACGAGTTACCCAAGCTAACAATAGCATTAGTTATACTTTTTTACTTCAGTATTCCCCTCTCACGTAGACATACGTTAAACTGTGAATCTCTGGACTGTCTTAAGAAGGGAAAAGAAAACTTAATATTTTAAAGATTATAATTTGAAGAAATGATAAACTTGACTGTTTGAGTTGTTATTTGCCCTTTGGCACTCTCACGAATAATTATTAGACTTTCTCGCTCGCATTTAAACAATATTTTAGTTGGACATTCTGCATTTCAATAATGTAATAATATTTAAAGGGAGCAGAATGCATTTCATTAATTAAGCTTTGCTGATATGAATTATTTATCATGTGGTTAACATTAATTAATAATAATCACAGGCTTAAAATGGGCTTTTTTTATAATTTCTATCAATAATACTTACATTAACTAAAAACACGCCCGACAGAGAGTGAAATGATGACACTAGCCTATATGCGAAATATTAAAATGATTTATAACCTTGATTTATTTAGACTAATTATTTAATTATCATATTATTGTTTTTTACTTTCTCTTACCTCTATATATGTTAATATAAATAAAGAGAAAGTATTGGATTCATGTCAAAAATTCGATGTCGAGATTTTGATGGATATACACTGTTTTGAGGTCCCCTGAATCCAAAAAAGTGGTTATCGCGACACGGTCTGGACACTAATGCGTAACAGGGTCCATTTATTAATACTACTACTACTCAGTCATTAGTGTCAGCCTTGACACGTTGTGGTTACTCAGAAGAGTAACTCTCATGGGAATGATACTGAGGTGGGTTCCCGTTTCCTTCCTCAGGAGGAGGCATCTCAAATAGAGTTGGATAATTTATAGCCATGAGGTGGATTTGAACTCGAGTTGTATTCAACTCAGGATTATAAGCTTAACTGCTTTATCCCCTCGGCTAATCGCCTCCTCATTTATTAATATGAAGTATTAAAATAGAAATATGCTTTCCTTATGCTCATTTATTTATTCATTTTGTTTTAAGAAATAAACCAGATTGAACATTATTTCATTCCTTTAGCAAAATAAGTTAATTAGTAAAGATTATAAAGGAATGTGTTTTCCTAGAGACGGCCATTTGCCTATCAAGGCAAAGTGATATCACTTAGAGTGATATCGAGCTACAGACACGAACTGAGCATTAGAAATGGACAGGGCAGTTTATGGCCTGGCACATGGACCATTTCAGTGATTGCTCCGGGAGCTGGACCTCGCGGGGTTTATCCCTCTCAGGCATCGCCATTCTCATCCAAGGGGGCTTAAGGCCATCTAGAAACCACCGACAAATGACGCCATAAGAAATACCCCTTCTTAATTTATCCCATTACTTCGCTATTTATTGCTTGCTAAGAAAATGGAGGGTATCGGGTAGAGAAAATAACAATCACGTTGAGAAAACTCACTCAATCTAAGTAAAACAAGGCCAGATAATGTAGGTGATAACAATTTTTATTTATTATAATTGAGGAAATAAATAACAAACACAAAAATTATAGAAAAAAATCCAATTTCATCTCTTACTAGTTACAAATAGAAGATTCCACCTCTATTACAAATTTTAATTAAATGAACATGTTAAACGATTATTACTATTATTGTTATTATTAGTATATTATAATTTTATTGTATTTAAGACATACTTGATTAGTCTAATTATTACAATTAGAGTTTTTCCCTGGATCATATGCCTGGACATATAGAAAGACACGGAGAATAAAACCAGCATATAATAGACGCCTCTCACATCAATTTAATTTGTAGATATTTCGACCGGCAATCGTATCCATATGTTATATTTAAGTTAGGCACCCCCCCCCCCCCCTAGGGCGTGAACATAAGCTTTTGAACAAAATCGGCCAAAAAGTACTAGGCCTAGTACTTTACTGAAGTACTTTTTAAGTTTTTTTTTCCATTTTCTTTAAATTCGTTCCAACGATTCTGATTGAAATTTAAAAAATCAATTATTTATTAGATGCTCTTTAAAATGTATATTCTCATTTTCCATTCAAAATTGTTCGAAATACACTTTACTCTTGTGTACTTCATAGGAAGGATAGGAGAAATGGTAATAAAATATAAATATTTTCCCATGTTTATAAATTTTATAACTTGAATTCTAATATATCGGCGGATACTAAATATATCTCGACACAAAAAATCTGGTGTGACAAGCACAGAACACAACTTTCGAATACCGAAGATAAGAGATAATTGTGAAGAAAGTTGTGTGCTGTCACACCAGATTTTTAATTTAATTTTTTCTTGGCTACTTTACAATTTTTTCCTGAATATCTCAATTCCCTCGTTCTATTTATAATCTCAACTATTTATTATTTTATAATTTTGTAGCACAAAAAAAAAAAAAACAATTTTCGGTCTTGAGAAGAGCTAGTCTAGCACTTAAACTCGTAGACTAGAATAGAAAAGAAATAACTAAGTATAGCTTAGATTAATTAGTAGGGGATTAGTTTTTCTTAGAAAGGGGGAAAATGTAATATTAAATAAGGAAAATAAAAATGGAGGGTGAAGAGGTCAGAAACTCCTCCCTCTTGAAACTTTACAAGTCAATTATTTGTTAATTTCATATTTATGAATTTTGATTAATATACAGTAGATAAGAAGATAGAATTTTTTATTTTGTATATAACGTTTTATTATTAAATTATTTTTATTACTCTAAATTAATATTTATAAAAGCAATCAAAGAAGTTAGTTTCAAACTTGTTATAAAAACATCTGATTATAATAGAGTTTTTCAAATGAATTTTGTTTGTGTTTTAATAATAATTCATACATAGAATTAATTCTATTCGATTGATTCATTTTGTACTAAAATAATAAGTTTCTTTGAAAGTTCAAAATAAATCTCCAAGTTTCATTCTTGTAAGAGTATAATGACAGTAGGTAGAGAGGAATAATGTTTATTTGATGTTCTGGTAAGACATGTAGCTCAGGAACAAATGGGTCAGGATGCTTGGGACATTTATCATTCTTGCGTCGTCTCACTCGGCTGAAGGCGGAAAATTCAAGTGCGTCCCTTAAACTCATCCCCACAATGCATTTTGACTTCTTCATGCGACCAACACTCTCTCAAAGTAACAGAAGCGCTAATCTCCAATTCTTAAAGTTGAAACTTTTTTTTTTTAAAGAAGAAGATTTAGTAAGGAAGAAGCGACTGAGGATCGATAATTATTCGGCACAAAATTCTTTTAAATAAACACTTTTTAAGACATTAATTTCAATATACTGGTATACAATGAATTTCTCCTGATTTAACTACAACTTAGAATTTATTTATATTTATTAAGGGAGTAAATCTATATTTTTTATTGGAGAGTTAAACCTCACCCATCATCATCCTAGACCGTTAATATATTTGTTCCTCTTTTTATTAGTTTCTTTCAATTATAAAGGCCAATAAACAGCCTGACATTAAGTGATGTGGTCACCGAAACGTCAACTAGCCTAAAAACAGTTAAGAATTAGTAATTCGACAGATTTTTTTTAAGGTCTTTTTCGGCATGTCTTTCGCCCTGTCTTAATTTACTCAAATTCATGGGAAACCAATATAATTTTAATTATTTTTTAGGATGGAATTAAAATTATTATTAATGCCCTTATCAGCCTATGGAGGCTCTAAGTCCTACAAAATACTCTGTATTAGACACGATAGTTGTAAAACATAAAAATAAAAAAAACGCTCTTCTTTGGCAAAACTTTGACTCAGTTGTGAATTGGTGTGTGCATGCACTCAACCCCCCTTAAATATTTGTTATACCTCTTTAGGCCTATGTAGACACATATTGAGAAATCTCTACAGCTGATTGATTATATCCTCACCTTTTTACAACTAAACAATTAAATCGAAAAATTGTATCTCTCTACATAATTTTAACATAGTCCACAAAGGTGGGATCATTCAAGTATTACACAAACAAATCATTAGTGCTGATGAAATCTCTCCTTTTTCCCTCCCTCTGTCAGCAAAAATAAGCAAATGTGATAACCCTCCTCCCTAACTACTTACGTAATACTTAAATGGCCCTTGTAATGAGTCATAAAACTTCTTAAGAAGCTAGGCAACCCAAAAGGCACACACGCACTAATGGCTTGTGTGTGTAACCCCATCATTTTCCTGTCTAGAAAGATTACATAAAAATTCATTCTTCTAATATTTATAAATATTTATGTTTATGTTGGGGGAAAAAATAAAGTTGTATGATTTATATTTCCAAAAATGGCTTGGAATTATTCAGTTGTTTCTAAATCTAAGTTTAATATGTTAGAAAGGAAATAGTATATAAATAATTTATAAATAAGAATTATTATCATGAATGAATTTTGTTTGTTCAAATTTAAATTCCTTAAATAGGTTCCTTTCAGGTTTATAATAGACCAGTACAAATACAAATGAACTCCTTATTCAAGGTGGCGTAGTATTTAGCGCAAAGGTCATCCAGCTCACGAACTGTTTGCACAAAAGAGAGTAGAGAGCCGTCACAGATGATTTAATGTTCACTTCCTCTTAGATAGTAACACTTGTTTCGGGAAAATAAAACCCTAGAATGGAAGAAGGGCGGAATGTAATGAAATTCATCCCTTTTTTTTCATAAGAGGGTAGAATGTGGAATTTTTCACCAATACAATTTAATTCTTTAAAAAAAAAAATTAAAATATTTAATAGAGAAGATTATAGCGTTGAGTTAGGAGGATATGTAAATGTGTCAAGGGAAGAATGAAAATATTGAACGCGAATTTAAATAGCGCCATAAAAAATAATTTAGAGTCTTACAAACCTATATGTTAGATCTAGGGTTGGGGTTAAAAAAAGGCCCCGTAAATGTTTTAAATTAGAATTATATTAATGTCCCTATCGTGGAACTCGGAGTAATATTTTTCTAATATGGAAAATAAATGATTATAAAGATTAACATCAGTTTATTTAAAGAAATTTCATTCTATGAGATTTTATCATTAAATGTTAAATGTATCTAAAAAAACATACTTTTAGATTATATTTTAATCAACCGTATGAGATATTGTATATATATATATATATATATATATACATGTATATATCTTGGATAAAACTGCACGAACAACCTGCAAATTTCATTGTAAAACTTCAAAAATTGATGAAGTATATTTATTTTTAAATAGTCAAAAATATGTATAGCAAAAATATAATAAATTTAATAAAAAAAGAGAGAATATTTAAACAATATTGTGGCTTTAGTCACAGATTGAACACAATAAAAGGTTTTAGAGCTAAGTGGGGTTGCTTGCTACGATACTTGTTAAGGTGACCCAGTAACCCAAATTTTCTTCACGAAATCGTAAACGATTAAAGACACAATAAAACACTTTAACGACTAAAGCAATAAAATCATCAATATATACGAGTTTAAAAGAATTGTTTCATTAAACTTAAATTTCAAAATACAATAGTATCAAATTGATTAATTTTATTTAATCATTTGAAGAAACTGATTAAAAAAAAATCTGATGTGACTGGTCGCACAGTATTATCTAAGGTAATTAGGTAATTGAAAGTTGTGTTCTGTGCTTGTCAAATCAGATTTTTTGTCTACCGCAGTACGGTACATTAAAATGGGAAAGTTTTCTTGCCCTATGGCTCTGAGGTAAAGCAGCTTTTGGTGCTAGAGGTCGAGTTCGCTTCTCGTCCCATTATTTCAATTGAATTGGATACCAATCAATTGAAATAAATAAACGGGGTCTAAATTCTCAGAAAAAGACCCTACACAAATTAAAAAAAAAAGATGTAAAATTTTTAAACCCCTCTCCTCTGTGGCTGATAGGTTAAAGATTTTGACAACTGTCAATATTGATCATCTAAAAGCCAAGGGGAGTGGATTAGTAAAAGAAACTATTTATTTTCTTACATCATATAAAAATAATTTAAAAATTACTATTTTCTTTTAAAGTTTAAAGTTTTACAACGCACACGTATAACATGGTATATTTGAATTTTATAGTGTTGTAGTTTAATATTATTTATATCTTCTCCCTGGGTGTGTTTTTAAGACTAAGTTTTGAGCAATTCTTGACTCAAACTTTATTTCAATAAAGTTGATATGTTTATAAGTTAATTTATTATACACCCCTAAATCGATTAAAGTATCAAGAAGAAATTTTATCGTGTATAGAGGATTCTTATAACCTACTATAAAAGTATGAATATCGTTATAAAAGTTTAGAAAGAATTAATTCCAAATTAATCTAGTCTATATACTCTATATAAAAAATAAGTATTATGTAATTTATACATCAGGGTTCCGTTGCAAGAGGTGGTTTTTTACACATAAGATCCATGTTTGCCTCGAGGGCGTAACTAAAGTTTTTTTTTTATTAAATAAAAAGTGAATAAATTATTTCGTAAACACTAATGATATTTTCCATTATTTGTTCTTGAGGCTCATTAATGCTTAGTTGTTAAAATTACAGTGAGTTGAATGGCCCGCTTTAGAGAGACTGTGGAGCGAGTATTGAAAGTTCCATTAGTCATTTGGGTTGTCCAGCTTCCGTCAATAAATAACAAAAGAATAGTAATTATAGAATGATTATTTACATTCTACGTATATTGAAATGAGTAATATTTATGGGATTGAAGGCAGCGCTCATATATTACTATTTTTCGTTTCTTTAGATTTCAAAATTCGTCACCTCCCACTCCCCTCTTTTCTATGGCTGAGAGGCTTGAGTTGTTGGCAAATGTCAATAATGATAGTCTGGAAGTCAAGGGGCGCAGGTTCGGATTCCAGGCAGTCCGATGAATTTATTTAAATCATTTGGATACCAAATGGTATAAATAAATAAGCCTGCACACAAAATATATATTGTATTTAAATAATTTGTATCTTTTAAAAGTCTATATGACCTAAGATACCTAAAAGACTTAGAAAAGTAAAAAAATTCATCACTACTTTTGTTACACCCTGTATAATACCTTCCCCAGGTATCCCGAAATTTGCATTCTTCTGCTGTTAGGAGTGCAAATTTAGCGTATAATTTTACTGGAAAGTCTGTAGATCTCAAGATCGGATATAAGGAAATCCAGAATTGAACCGACCAACTAAAACAGTTCAATACATTGTGCACCAATTTATTTTGTTGACAACTCATGAAGTAATGTTCCTTTAGTGATATAAACAATAAAATTAACACATCTCCAATTGACTTATATGAGGCTCATGGGCCTCTTGATGAGTCCCTGCTAGTATATGTATAATTAAAATCGTCATAGAAGTTTTCGGTCATACGATATGATCCTCAATATTTATGAAATATTTGTTTTAAAAAAATTTATAGAAAAATATATATTGTATAAGATATAAATTCTTCTTTCTTTTCTAGTTCAAGAATGTCGAATTAAGATTTTTTCGGCATATAAGGCCAATTTGACCCTATATCTTTAATTTAAATAGATTTCTGTCGTTTGGGACAGGAAGCAGCCCTTAACACAGGAGGCGAGTACTCTACCACTCAGAGAGGGTGTGTTCTTTTAATAAAAGTTCTGAATCGAACAACGTGCAAATTATTGATTAGAGGAATAATTAATAAGTATTAAATATTATTGATAAGCAATTGGGGTTGCTTCGGAGGAAACGGAAGAGAGTTTTGCTAGCGACTGCAGCGGCTCCCTGCCTGCCTGGCTGCTTGCAATCGATATTATTCCCGTGACCAATTTGAATTAGGTCAAACCAGCCAAGAAGAGGCATACCCAACACGAATAATTATTAACTCATGCTTAGAAGAGCTTGTTCTATTAAGCAATATTGCCCCCATTTATGCTTGGGGGTAAATTTATAAAATAAAAAAATTCCTTTAGAAAGCAAAACTCTGACTAGTTTAGATAAAAGAACAATTTCCTTTATTTTTAGTGAAGTTGTTGGTAGCATGGCTGTGCCAAAAATAAGACTTGGTTAAATAAAAAAAAAAAAACTCTTCGCCTTTCATTAGGTTGGTTATTGCTTTGGCAAAATAGGTTTGAGAGAAAATAAGCTTGTTAGGAAATGAATAACTACAAAGAGTTAAATAAGAATAATAATCAAAATATTTTCCAAAAAGACAAATAATCAGCTTTCCTAGAATTGATTATCCTATAAGAATGAATTTCTTTTAATTAATGAATTTATAAGTATTTTTGGCCGGTGGGCCTGGCAAGAAGAATGAACAACAGCCACCAAGATCAACGTTGTTAAGCAATGCCAAGCGGTGCTGAAAATCGGGATAGGTGGCCCCCGAAAAACAAGACCGTTGAACGCCCGCCGGAAGCCATCGATACATTGTATTTAATATATTTACATAATAAATGTATAAAGTCAAATGGCCTCAGCAGCCGAAATGACTTTTTATAGAAAAAAAAAAGTATTTTTGACAAGATATTCCTCTTTTAATTAAATATAAATACCTTTGTACTTTTCATCTAAAATTCTAATGTCAGAATTGTGACGCATGAGCGGTTGACTCCAAATAGATCTTGGTATTATTTGGCCTGGTCTTTGATATTTACTTTATACTTTAAGCCCGCGCTAAGAAGACTTAAAAGGAAGAGGATATTTGATTGGTCTTTGATCTTTCTTATAAAGACAGACATGAAATAAAGAAGAAAAAATTTCGATTTATTTGAACAAAAAAAAAAGAAGGAAATCAGGACAAAAGAGGAGAGTTAGAAGTTTGTTTTAATGGAGTGAGAAATATTCATGTAAAACCAGACTGAATTTTTGTTGTAAAATTATTTTTATTGAGTTGGAAATTATTAAAAAAAATTTGTATACCCTTTTCGGCTACTGCGGCTATTTAGGGGTTAGAATTTTATTACTTCTAAAATACATAGTACCGATGGCTACCGGGGTAACAGCTGTGGAACGACCACATGCTTAATTTTCTCTCTCGAGTTCTGAATACATTTAGGGATTTATTGAAAATATATTTATTTAAATTATATTGTATCGATGGTAACCGGGGGACGTTCCACATCTCAACTTTTAATTTGCATGATAAACGCCGCTTCCTATTTATTTAAATTGATTGGTAACAAATTCAATTGAAATTAAAGAGCGGAAATCACAATTTCTTTAGATTACTAGTTTTTATAGCTTTTTGAATTTCTTCTCGGGGGGGGGGGGGGGATCGCCTTTTAATCCGCCCCTGGTAGCGGGTCTGCTGAATATACATCGGCAGATCCATGGTGCATCACCCGGTGGTACCTATATATTTCGCTTATTTAAATTAATAAATATTCGATTAGGCCTATATGTTTTTCTTTAATACTTCATGGACATACATATGATATTTCTGTAAAATAATAAGCTTATAATACAACCAAGGACGGAATGGTTTCTGATTTTAAAAAAGTTATTAGTAGAGAAAAAATAAAAAATAGGGCTTGTTTAGGAATTTTAAAATTCAGCCTTAAAGTTTTTTTTTTCATTTAATTTGTAAAATCTTATCTGATTAATTGGGAAGAACGAGCGAATATTGGGAACAAGCTAAGTTTTTCGTAACTTAGTAACCCTGGGGTCCACCAGTAACTTATTTATTTAAATTAAATTTACTTAAATAAACTTTATTACTAAAGGATTATGTGAAGCCAAAGTATACCAAAGGGTAAAAGCAACATTTTTATATAAATAAAAACAAAAATTTAATTGCAATTAGATAATTATAACATAGCAGCTTTCTAATTAGTGGATTAAGAATCACCATTTGTTCAAGTTTGTTGTTCTTAGAAAATGAATAACTCCCAAAGGAGAGAGGGTCCAGATTTAGGTCAGAATAAAATCTAAATAAATTTTCTCATTCACAAGCTAATTAGAGTACTAATTATTTTAGATTTTAATGTTTGATAATAAACAATTATAGTGTTACCTCACCTTTTTTTGGATGGATGGGTAGGTAGATACATACCTTGGCTGGACCCAAGCCCGGATAAAGGAGGAGGGTAGGGCTTAAACCCGTAAAAACAAAGACTCAAGAGAAAAACATTTGCGAAGGTCGGGATCCTTAAAGGACTGTAGGACGAGGGATTAGAGTTTATTAATTAAAAATCTCAGATTCCGGCAGATAAATATTTATTTGTTGATGAGAGAGGTGGGTGTTGAATGATCAGAATAATAGGTAGAAAGAGAGGATGTCAGCCAAATTGGAGAGCCTCTATCAAATAAAAATCCCAATCTAGAAGACGTTTAATTACATAATGCCATCATCAGTTCTTATGAGTTTTATATTTTATATTATATAATTTTGTATGTTTTTATATAATTATAACAACTCTAATACACCTCAATGGTGCATAGATTGCCAATATTCTCATAAAACTGATGATGGAATTATGTAATTAAAGTCGAAACGTCATCTGGATTGAGATTTTTATTTGATAGAGGTCCTCCTGTTGGCTGACATCCTCTCTTCCTGCCTATTATTCAAAAAATGTATTTGATTTATGAGAATATTTGTTGGTGGGCCAGACGAACCCAGGATCTCCACCCGTGGCATGGCCTTCCTTGCAAAAGACCACCGGACCCTCGTCCACATTAACAAATTTTCCTATATAGTAAATAATGAGGGAAAGATTAAAAAAAACAAACTTATTTTGATCTGAAATTTAATTTATAAAATTTTTAGAACAAAAAAAATATAATAGTAAAACTAATAATTTTTTATTAGATTTCAAGTATCATCTTCCTTAATGCTCTCGTGATTCGCTGATCAAAGTAATTGAGCAAAATGAAAGATGACAATTTGTTCTTTGCTATTCGAAAGGCCCAAGCTAAAAAAAAAAAAAAAAAAAAAAAAAAAAACTAGCTCTCTCTCAATCAAATTATAGGATTCGCCCAGAAATCTATATTTCTTTTCTCTCTCTCTTTCTCTTTTCTCATCATTTTATTTCTTTAAAGAAAATTTAATAACATTTCTATATGAAAAGGTTGTTATAGAAGGAGACTAACTAGTTTTTGTTTCAAATTTAATGTCGTTCGAGTTTACATCCTGACTCTGCTTGCATAATAACGAAGGTTAAATAATTAATAAACGCCATATATCTATTGCTCTGATTAATTTTCCATTAGATTTCCCATGTTTTTTTTCCAACCGGAAGAGCCCAGAGATGTTGTTAAGGCTTGGGTCTATCTCATTGATCCACCCACGCACATGTAAATTGTAAACACTGTTCCTCCCTCGCCCTCTGAAGTACAGAGTACTGATTCAGGGACACACCCATCCGGCTGTGAGTGTGCACGAGAAGCCATTCGTGGAATACTCAATTAGTCATTGCTAGGACTAATTAAGACTTTAGACTCATGAAAAGTACATTGTCTCAGATAATTAACAGCCAATTACAATGATATTGCAAATGAACATGAGTTAATTTTATACTGTCAGGAATTTACCCTGTTATTTTATAAATGAATCTTGATATGAATTTTCACATTTTCTCTCTATTTCTGGGAATTGACTAATTGTTGGAACCGATTTGGGGAAATTGGAAAATTCTGTATATCAGTAACGCATTAGTAGTACTCTTTGGCTTGTTTTATTTTAAACTTTTTTTTTTTTTTTTTTTTTTAACATTCACACTTTTTTCTCATTCACACTCACACTCACACACACATTCACTCAGTCTTTTCGGCAACTTTGGCCATTTAAGACTTTTAGACTATAACCGTTGTAATTAATATATATATTGTGGGTTCAGGCATTTCTATTTAAGCCATCTGGTATCCAAATGGCTTAAATAAAATCATCGGACTGCCTGGGTCCGAACCCGCGACGTTTGGCATAGGAGGTAGGCACTTTACCTACTATGCCAAACTCGGGGGCTATTTTAAACTTTTTTCTACTATTAATTATATATTTTGTGATATATTTCTCTGCTTCAAGTACGCCCGGGATTGGAATATTGGAACCCACCAATAGCTCCCAGGCAACAATATGAAGAGAGATGGTTTCTGTGAAAACCCGTTCTGTGGAAGGGACGCAAAGAAGGTTCCCTCTCAGTGATGCATTCTTCGAAAGGAGTAGACTACATGCCGGGGCTGAGGGAGTCCCTCCTCAAATTAGAACATCTTTCCTAGCATAGAAGAGGTTGGATAAAAGGAACTGGGTAGAACAAGAAAAAAGGATTAGTTCACTAGCAGGAGGAGGAGTTAGAGATAGGAAATGATGTAACTTCACGTGGTGCCGGCGACTAGGGCTTGAGGCCGGTTGGGTTTGAGATGTGTGTCTTCGTGCACGAAAGTACCTCGGGTAAATAAACGGGGATCCTGATAGGAATTTCAAAATAATAATAATAATATTTCCTTGCTGGTTAATTAAGTGACCTCTGACCCAGGGCAGTCTAAACCGGGATCTCTATCTTACTAAGAGACATTTATCCTTCCAAGGGAAATAATTTCTAACTCAAAAACAGATTTTTTTTTCAAGTTCTTTTTCGACAACGGGTGCCATTTAGACCCAGTCCCTATTTAATTCAAAAACAAATTGAAATTTAATTTTATCGGTTAAAATTCGTATTTTTTTTAAATTACAAAGGAAAATAAATATTTTCTCTGGAGAAATTCAAATTATTCGATTAATTGATAAATAAATTTAGCTCATCCTAGAAAAAATAAATTATTTTTCGAACGCATTGGTTTTTTTTTTTTTTTTTTTTTTTTGAGTGAAATAGAGGCCTCGTTTTATTGTTAGATCGAAGGGGGAGATATTCTGTCTTTGAAATTCAAATAATGTTCCTTTCCTGAAGTTCCCAAGGAGCCACCGCACCCCGTTTAACTTCCTTAAAATTCAAATTCAATTTGATAAATATTTCATGATTATTTCTGTTCTTCTTGCTGGTCAATATAATTGAAACACAAATGAACTTTGCTCTCTCTCACTCTGAAATTAAAATATCGATTAGGAGTAAAGAAATTTTAATCCTTTAAAAGTTTTTTTTTTCTTACATTTTGGAGGCCCCTTGAGAACGGATTAAATATGTAAATTTCAATCTTTATATGTAAATTTAACAACATGTCTCTAAAATATAAATATTCGATTAACTTTGAATAATTTTCACGGTTTTCTTTGTTATTTATTTAATTTTTTGTTATAATAATATGCATTGAAAATATAAATTAAAATTATTTGTGGATGATTTATTGTAAATTCGAATTTGCTATCATACCATATATTATTGATTAAACAATTTTATGAAATGATTATAATTAAATAAAGCTAAATATGGCTATATAAAATAGATTATTATGTTTTATAAATATTAAGCCCAATTATACATTAAAATTAAATAAATAATATTACCTACACATTTTAGAGAATAATCAAATCAAAATATAGTTAATACCTATAATAAATAATCTATCGTATAAATTTTAGGCCCTTCATATTTTTCGTATCTTGGTGTCAAACTCATTTGAAGATGCAGGCCATTTTCCATACATAATTGAGCCTCAAACATTTTGCTAATCAAAAGCTATTCTATGAAAATTATTGAAAGGACTTATCCATCCATCCCTATTCAAAGAATGGCATTGTCCAGAATTAAATAAATAATTGGGTGGAGGAAAGTCGGGCAAATAAAGCTTTTTCTTGTATGATGAGAATTTTTTTTTTTTTTTTTTGCAAGTGGTTCTTATAGTAATATTTTTCATTTTTATTCTATTTTCCTTGCTTCAATTTGTAAAATGAAATTTTTGAAATGTATTTTAGAAACTTCTTCCTCTCGTATTCTCCATTTTAATATCACACAGAAAATAAGTAAAAGTTTATAAAATTGTAAAAAAATTTGGGCTAGGATGAAAAAAAATCATGTTATAAGAAGGCAAGAGAAAATTCTTAAAATTTTGATAATTTTTATCTCTCTTCAGTAGGTCTATATAAAACATTAAATATTAATTACTCTACTATTAATTGTCCAGGAATATTTATTTACATCAGTAAAACATAGATAATAAATTTTCATCTCCCCCCTCCGTGGTCTAGAGGTTAGAGATATTGACAAATGTCAATATTGATAACCCATAGAGAGTAGGTTCGGATTCTAGGCAGTTGACTGAATATTTATTTAAATCATTTGGTTACCAAATGGTATAAATTAAGCATGGATAATTGTGTATCGTTTAAAAGTCTATATGGCCTAAGAAGACTAAACAAAATGTTAATATATGAGGGATTTGATTTATCTTTCTCAATCAATTATTTGATAGGCCTATAGGTACAATTTGTCTAAAATAATTTATTATTCACTTAGGCCTAATGGGACGCTTGCCCAAAAAAGATCAACATATTTTAATTTTAATTTCTTTTGATAAATAAGTTACATATGTCATAACACACTATATAAAAACAAAAACAGTATAAAAGCAGTAGCAGTATATCAAATGAAATGAATATTTTGATATATGAGAGTGAAATATATTTTATAGTGTATATTATAGTTTGTTAGTCTGATGTGTGTCTTGGGTCTCATTCTAGAGGTTATTCCATTCATTTTACCGATTATATATTAAATATATGAATATCTGAGATAATATTTGATACATGTTTTGTTTAAGTTGGCATCTTGAATTACGACTTAAACATAATTATATATATGTGTCAGTTATTTTGTATGCAAGAAAGTCGAAAACACAATTTGAGTAGAGAAGAAGATAACGCGAGCTATAAGTCAATCGTTAAGAAGACGACGATGTTACATTCGTAGTCTCTTAACGTAAAACGACGTCCATTGGCTTGATAGGGCAACTTCCCAACCGATATGAAACTTTGTAGCGTACATTTGCCACTCGTCAATTAAATTCCTATCTCAACACATGGGTATTTAGGTTACAGTTCATTTCTAGATACTAGAAGACACGATGCCAAAATAAGATAACAAAATTAACGAGCTTTAACATTTGTCAAAATAATTAATGGTTAATAACAATTTGAATATATCTATTGGGGGTCCAGGCATTTTTCTTTAAGCAATTTGCAATCCAAATTTGTATTAATAATTTTTAAAAAATATAAATACTGTACAATGTTTATGCTTCTTATTCTGCATCCCTCTGCTGATTTTTTGGACTGCTTTCCTTGCTTCTACATTATTTAAACAATTAATTATCTGCTTTATCGCTTCATTTTTCATACATAATTGAATTAACATATAGCAAAGGATTTTTTTTCTCTTTCCTTCGAAAATCTGAAATCACAAAAACATATTTATAAAGTGATTAAATTTGCAAATCACATAACAAAACAGCCGACACACCAAAAATGACAAAATTCAACCCCTTTGTATTACATCAACTACCAATAGAAAATCATATGACGTTCACATTAACATTAATTTATAAAAGCTTCTATTTTAAATGAGATTAATTAAACAATTAAAAAGAATTAAACCAAACTGTCAAAATTATTCGAAATCCTTTTCTATGATTTAAATAATTATTTTAATCAAGTATTTATGAAATAATCGTACTATTTCCCTAGAGAAAATGTCTCTTTATATGAGTAGTTTAATATTATTATTATTCTATTGTGGGAATAATCAAAGGGAATATTATATTATTAATTAGAATTGTCAATTATACAAAATATGGAGCTAAATGACATCATATTCAGAGGGATTAATAATTCCTATTTTAGGAGCTCTTAGACTTTTTTTAGAATTTTTTTTAGGTTAATATTTTAATACGACTGTACGTATTTTCTAGAAAACTCTTTTTTAAATTTTATTGGTCTCTAGGAGGGAGTTTTAAATTTTTTTCAACAGAATTTCCTATTTAGTATTAAGCAGATAGTTTCAAAGGCTTTAGGGTTAGTAATAATTATTAAAAACAAATGCAAAAATTTTTTAATGAAAAGACAGCAAAGTTTTGAAACCAAACAAATTACATCTTCGGTAGAGATTATTTTTCTCTTTCTTGGAGGCACAGTTTAAAACCGAAATATTCTATTAATAATAGAAAAATAGAGGGTTGTGGGTGCAGCCAAAAGGGAGAAAATAAAACTTTTAAGGTAGATCTTCCTAAAAAAATGGAGCTTAAGATTACGACCGTCTTGTTGGAACATTTTGTAAATTAAAATTAAGTATACAAATTAAACAATAGATTTGTTTCAAAGGTTTTATTAATTATAAAAATTAACACTTGATAGACCTACATATTAGGAATTGTCGAAATAAGTAACAATGATTAATTTTATAATTAATAAAATTTTGAAACAAATCGTGTTTAATTTGTATACTGGCACATAATTTTAATTTGAAATAATGTTTACTAATACCATATAATCACTTAATTGGGGGCTAGAAATTATTCGATTTTTTTAACAATAGAATTACTAAAAACTTTTGTTTATTGTATTTTATGGATTAAGGTTTTTATAAGGATAAAATTTTAAAAACTTCTCTAACTCTCTCGCATTCACGTTAAGAACTACTGTTCTAATGCAAAAAGCAACTCATTTGAGGAAGTTGAGTGGTAACAAAGTTTATTAAATTATTTCTCACTGTCTATCAGTTGTCATAAACAAACATCTTAACTGGCATACAAGCTTTTAAGAACCTGTGCGGCTCTATTGAAGATAAAAAGAATAAAAAATTATTTTAATATAAAAAGAAATAAATTACTCTAATTATTATTATTATGAATATTTTTTTTTTTAATATGCTTTCCATTTAATAATATAAAAGCGTTGACAATAAAATTACCAATATCCGGCAATAAATATAATTTCAATAATTTTTCCCAAGCTTTATAGCCAGTCTACCCTCCCGTGTCATCCTGCTGATCCGAAATCCGTATGCACCACGTCTGGAACCCCAAGTATCGACACAGGCTGCTTATGTCTCCCAGAACTTCGTCACACCAACGAGAGATATTGGTTTCCAATGATAAACTTATATTGGACATCCATATCTCAAACCTTCGCGCCATAAAAACGTCCCAATAAATTGGCTATAAAAAATTTTTGTGGAGGCGAAAATGGTCCAAGCTGTTAATGAGCCTCAACCCCCCTAAAGTAACGAGAGAGTGAGGTTATTCATCCCCCTCCCCCCTCACAAATAAACAATATTATTATTTCAATCACACCTGCTGCTGATTCCGATTGACGTTAATTTGAATTTTTTTCTGTTATTTTGTTTTAAAATTTTTATTAACCTTACTCTCCTATTTTTTGTTCTTTGATTTACGAGACCATTCTATTTTTGATACATTTATATATTTGTCCTTTTTTTATCCAGACCAAGATAAACAGCGACAAATTATATTGACTGCCAATTACAATAAATAAATAAGGACGAATTCTAAATGCCGGAAAAGAGGCCTCAACTTTCTGTGGTGTAGACCTTGCCACCTAGATCTCTGGGCCCTGTGCGGGTGCACCTGTTGCACCTGCCTAGTTACGGCCCTGCCTATGGGAAAAACTAACGCCATCTCTTGCCGCCTCGAGTAACTCGGTAGTGAAAGGTTTTCTAACGGCTTTTCGAGACGCGTACCTTAAGTAAAAAAACCACTTTTGTTTGACGGATTAGCCTACACCAAAAGTTGACAAAGTTCTACAATTTTAATAATATAAGAAACACATAAAAAATTTCATATAACTAGCTCGTTGCGTTTTAAGATAATATGATTGCACACAAGCATAATTCCAAAAATGCTTTTCTTTTTTTCGACTCAAGGAGGTCTAAAAGGTTGAAATCTAAATTTTTTGTCAATAACAATGGGCCTTACTTTCTCAATCTACAGTGTATATTTCATGTATACACCAAAGTGAAAAAAAAAATAACAGCTCTCTAAAATAAAAGAAATAAATAAACATTGCAATATTACAATTGTGGTTAGTTGTTTGTGTAATCAACGCAAAAATGACATTTCACTCGCAAATGGAGAATACTGTGACATTAACCGAAAACGAATGCTACGCCAGAGTGGAAACACTTCCGTTCGTGTAAAACATGTTTTTTCCTCGGTCAAATAAAAATATGGATTAAATATAAACCTATAGGTTATTATAATCTTTAAAATAATATTAAATAATACTTATTTCAAAATATGGAGTGCGATAATACTTGTAATATAAATAATACTTGTTGGGTTTGAGTTCTCTTTTTATTGAGTGCGGACGTGTAATTTAGGGCTCTGTGTTTTTTGTGATTTTGAGTGGTATTTTTTTGGATATCAGAGAATTTTTTTGCATCCCCGTGTAAAGAAGAAGATAATCTATCCAATCTGCGTGACGGCTGACTCCTTTCGCCCTTGTTGTGTGAGATTTTGAACATTTCATTTGAAAAAAAATTTGCTTTTTATTTTCTATTCACTTTTATTTAAAAAAAAAAAAAAAGCTCTAATCTTTTCTTGGAATTAATTACTATAAAATATATCTTTATATATGTTTTTATAATTTTAAATCAGTTTTAATTTTAATTAATTAATTTAAGGTGAGAGGGGGGATCTAGTATAGTCTTTCCAGGGGCTCCCCCTCCAGTTAGTCACTCAGCCGGCCCGCTGTAGTGTGAAGTCTACCTACCCCTTCCCTTACCTTTCCTCTCTTTAGATTGATAAAACTGAGCATTTTCATCATGGGTGAAAACGAAAATAGGGGACAAGAAGGGATTCACCTGCCCATGTCCTTTATGGAACGTCTTGAGGGTCTTTTCGCCGACGTCAAATTGATCAAGTCCGATAGAGAATGTATTAAGCAATCCATAGAGTCATTGAATAACAATGTTTCAGCTATTTTTACCCAATTGAAAAAAGAAAACGAAATTTTAAAAGAGGAATTGCGGCAGAGGGATTATCTTATATCTGAGCTTCGTCAGAATATTAAATACACTAAAGTAAGAGTAGCAAATATTCCTCGTCGTGATAACGAGAATCCCAGAGACACTTTTGTTAAAATTGCTAATTGTATTGGGTTTGAAGCAGACTTAAATAGAATTGATATTTGTTATTGGCTGAAAAATGCTGCCAGGAATTCACATTCCTCTCTTATCATTGATTTTCTTGGTACATATGATAAATCTGAATTTTTAAAACTATCTAAGGCAAAAAATAATATTCTAAAAACCGCCTTTAAAACAGATGGTCAAATTTTTATTAGCGAGGATATGGGAAGATTTACTTATGATTTATTTAAGAAGGGTAAAGAGTTACGCGCATTGGGTCTTTTAAAATACATCTGGTATAGAAACGGCAAATTGTTTGCGAAGAAGGATGAAAATTCGAAGCCTTACGTTATAACAAGGGAGTCGGATTATGAAATTTTTACAAGGGTCAATCGAACCATTGCAAGCGTTCAATCAGGTCTGGAATCGGAAGAGGATTCAGATGCGTCCGTGAAGAGCTCAGATTTAACAATTAAAAATAATAAAAAGCGTAGACGTAATGATAAGGGGCTTAAAGCTAATGATAAGGGAAATACTCTGATTGATTCGTATTTTGGACCAGAGTCGCTGGCATCGTCATCAAAAAACGAGAAAATTCAATCAACCAAGAAGTAAATATTGGATTCTGGAATGTTAATGGCTATAGAAACATTTTTAATTTGTCAACCTCGGAACGAAATTCTCTTTCTCAAAAGGACTGTATTTGTTTGAGTGAAACTTGGCTCGTGTGTGATGACATTGCCGTACCCGATTTTTTGCATGACTTTGAGTGTTTATCTTCACCTGCTGTGAAAAAATGTGGAAGGGGTAGACCAAGTGGCGGTCTGGTGATATTTTGGAGGAAAAATAAATTTTCTAATGTTTCTATTGTTAGCCAGTCCAAAGAGTGGCTACTCCTTTCTTGTAAAATTGAATTGCATAAAATTATACTTGGAGTCGTCTATTTTAAACCAAAAAGCAGTGAGGAAATTTCTTTTAAAAATTTTAGCTACCAACTAACTGATATAGTGAACACTTATGAAGATTCGTTTATATTTGTCGGGGGTGACTTCAACACGAGAATAGGAGTTTTGAATGGCCTTGAAGAGGACTTTTTTGAAGATTCGCTTTTATCGGGTGAGAGACTTTCTAATGACCCCGTGATCAATGATAGAGGAACATCCTTGGTAGATCTAATGGAACCTCTCGGTTTATTTGTTTGTAATGGTCGTTCATATGGGGATACTCCCGCCGAGTATACTTATATTTCAGAAAGGGGTTGCAGTGTCATTGACTTGGTTTGGGCCTCGATTAATACATTGCCAATTATTGCGGACTTCAAAATAGAGAATATAGCTAATGTTTCTGATCATCTTTTCTGTAATATAGCCTTAAGTTTGCCTTCCAAGTCTCGGATGGAAAGTGTCTGTTGTGACGGTTCTACGAACTTTATATCTAGAAATCAGAAAAGTCTTATTAAATTTAATTCGCTTCTTTATTCTAGCCCCAACATTTATTTTAATAGTGATTCGGTTGATGATCTGTATTGTAATTTTTACTCTTCTGTAATGAAAGCAATGTATGAGTCAGAAGTCATTTCTCATAAAATTGTAAAAACTAATGTAAGGAGTAAAAACCCATGGTTTACAAGGGATTGTAATGAATTGAAAAAGATTGTAAATAGAAGTTATAAGATTTGGCAGAGGGATAAGTCAAATGCATATTTGAGAGATTTGTTTTTGACAGATAAGAAGAATTATAGAGGTTTTTTGTTAGTTGCTAAAAAAGAATATTATGATAACATGAAATTTTGTTTTGCAAATGTAAAGAACTCATCGGATTTTTGGAAGACAGTTAAGCGTTTCCGACCCAGAAGAAACAATGAGTGTCCTATAAGTGTAAGTGAGTGGGAGGTCTTTTACTCCTCATTATTTCCCCCCAGACCAGACAGGATTTTGAGATTTTTCAGTGCTTCTCATCCTATACTTGATTCAGATATTACCCTCGATGAGTTACTGATTAGTATAAACAACAGTAAAAATAATAAAGCAGTCGGTTTTGATCTAGTCCCTAATGAGTGTTTTAAGTTCCTAACTCCAGCTTGGAACCACTACTTATTAAATTTATTTAACAAAATAATTAGTTCTGAAACTTATCCAAAAAGTTGGCATAATGTTAAAATGATGCTCTTATTAAAGAAGGGAGATCCGAGAAATCTGTCCAATTACAGGGGAATTGCCATATTTAACACAATATCTAAAATCTTTACATCTATTATATATAAAAGGCTCACGGACTGGTCTGAAAAGTTAAATATCATCCCTGAAGAGCAAATGGGATTTAGATCCGGAAGAGGCTGTAGGGACGCCGTTTTCACTCTCTCCTCGGTGGTGAACTTGCAACTTAAGGGAGGTGGTAGAAGAGTCTACGGAATTTTTATAGATCTAAAACGAGCCTTTGATTCTGTTTCTCATTTTAAATTGTGGCATAAACTTTACGAAATTGGTCTAAACGGGAAAATCTTGAGGCTATTAATGATAATGTACGAGGGAGCAACAATGAGTGTCTCACAGGGAAGTGAGAATTCGAGGGAATTTCAAGTTTCCGAGGGCCTGTTGCAAGGGGAGATACTCAGTCCTCTGCTTTTTGCTATTTTTGTTTCTGACATAATAGAGTTTTTTGAAAAGGCTGGTGTGAGGGGGGTGAGTGTTTCCCGGAAAAGAGATTTATCAATGATATTATATGCCGACGATATCGTGTTGCTTTCCTCTACATGGGCGGATGCCCAGAGAGGCCTAAGAACTCTTGAAGAATATTGTGGGGTGAACTCCTTAGTGGTGAATACTGCCAAGTCTTATGTAATGCAGTTTTGTAAAGGAGGTCGATCTTTAAAAAAAAAATCTATATTATGGAAATAATATTATACAGGAAGTGAAGACTTTTAATTATTTGGGTGTCCCGTTTAGCTCCTCAGCAAAATTTTATCCAGCCAGCAGATATTTTTTATCCAAATTTAATTCAGCAAAGAACACTGTTATTACTATCTTGAAAAATGTCAAGTCAGATACCTGGGAATCAAAATGTCTCCTTTACGATTCCTTAGCTGAGAGTGTCCTTCTTTATTTGGCAGAGGTATGGGGATGTGCCTATTTTGATCATATTGAAAGAGGCCAACTATCTTATTTTAAAAAACTCTTACAGCTTCCTGTTAATACCCCCAATGCATATGTGCGTATGGAGACGGGTCGGATACATACACATTTTAAAATTTTTAAAAGAATGGTGAACTGGTGGATAATTTTATTAAAGATGCCAGATGAGAGATTACCTAAGCTATGTTTTTCTGAATTGTTCAAAACCAAGGTGAAGGACAACCTCCCTTTTAATTGGTACAGTTGTCTTTATAATAAACTTAGGACTGTTGGATATGAATATTTGGTAAACTGTCCACTTTCCGAAATTTCGAAAAATAAATGTAACATCTTGGCTGCTTTTAAAAATAATTTAATGAGTCTGGATATAGATTTTATTTTGAATAGCACATTCAATAAGAACTATAGACTTTTATCAAGTTTCTCTCTTTCCGGTGAAAATTATTTAAGATTTCAATGCTCCATAAGTAAATTAAGACTTGTTTGCCAATTTCGTCTCACAAACACTAACAATAGGCCATTTAGAATAATTTTTGATAGCTGTAGATATGTGTTTGATCCAGAGGAGATTTGTAAATTTTGTAATCGGGAAAGAGATACTTTAGATCATTTGCTCTTGGAGTGTGCTTGTCTAAAGGGTGTGAGAGATAAACACTTAAAAAAAATATATGAATGATGAGGGTTTACAGATCCTAGATATAGAAAACTATGAAATGTTAAATGATCTATATTATTTCCTTGTGAGTTCCTTAAGATTAAGAAAGAACTAACTTATAAGCCTCTTTTTCCAATTGTCTGTTTTATTTCATTTATTGTTTTGTTTTGTTTTTTTTTTTTTTTATTCATTGTTTTGGTTTATCATTTTTATTTATACTTTTGTAAAACGTAATCATTTATTGTTTTGTTTTTTTTTTTTTTTTTTTATTCATTGTTTTGGTTTATCATTTTTATTTATACTTTTGTAAAACGTAATTAAAAAAAAAAAAAAAATTGTATGAGCTGAAAAAAGATGAAGGAGAGGACTCAACTCCTTGCTAAGAATTGTAAATTCATAAGCAATAAAAATTATTCTTATTCTTATTCTTATTCTAAATAATACTTGTTTACCAGAATATATATACAAATCAAATTTGAAAGCATTAATTTTTAAAATTTTATAATAAAAATAAAATTTTATTGCCAAAAAAAGTATTTTGCCCAAATCTCGGGGGGGGGGGGTAATTAGCCCCTTTACCCCTCTCCCCTTGTATCCACCCTTGGGATTAAGTAATTCATTCGAAAAAAATATAGACATTTAAATATTTAATTGAACTAAGGGTATAATAAATTAATGATTTTAAAATTTAGAATAAGAATCATTGATTGTAGAGAGTAGTTTTTGAAGCCTTTATTTCCCTACGGAGAAGAGCGTGAGAAATAAAGCACACAACCCGTGAGGGCGGTGGTACCCGAGGTGTTCCCAAAGGTACTTCACCTGAAGTACGGTTCGGACTCTGGCCTTGTTAGAAGGCAACACGCAATGCCAGAAAAGGGCCGGGGATACAATGCTGGACTTACAACTTAAATCAATTCCACCCTTTGCTCGCTCTCTCTCTCTCTTAAACTTATTCTTGTCCCTCCTCCTACCACTCAAAAACCTTTTTTTCTGTTCTCGCCCCTTTCGTGAGGAATAACTAACGCCAAACTTTGGTCTGGAGATACTTGTTTCGTTGTTTGCTAAGAGGATAATCAATTTAAGAATGATTTCACATCCTATCATAGATAACAATGAAGAAATTCTGAACATCTATTCTAAGAGCAGCTATTAACATTTTTAAAATTAAGTAGAATCTTATAATTTGGTATTTTTTATATCATTAAAAAAAAATTACATAGGCTAAATAAAAGTGAAGGATTGGGAAGGAATTCAAAGATCTGTATCTTATTTGATAATCAGGTATAATATATGGTCCATATTTGGGAATCCCATAAGTCGATGGCACATGAGAGCTAACAAGGAATAGATAGGTAATTAGTGAACATGACACTCCCGCCTAGGAACATGTATGTTGATTCAGGGCCTATTCTAGATGCACAAGCATTTTGAACAAGTAATGGATAGGAGTGAGAATACACGTTCCTTCGGTTATATATAGACATGTGCAAATCACTCATGAAACGATATTTTCGGTTTTTGAATTTTTGATTTGTTCGTATATAATGAATGAATGACATGTCATCTATTTTTTATTTACTTTCTCTTATTTAAAGTTCAATTCGCAAATAATTTTAATTCATTTTAAAATAAATCACTTTCTTAATTTCTTTATGAAAGGCAAACGCTCATTTTTAAAAGGGGTCATTTCTACTTTTCATAAAACAAGTTTTTACCAGATTTTTAATATCTCTATTTGTGAATTTCATACAGAGGCGTAACTACATTGATTGGCGCCCCCGCAGGTACAAGAATGTCGCGCCTCCCCTCCCCCCCCAAAAAAAAAATGAAATATTTGTTAAAATAGTATTCCAAAATTTTTACAAAATATATATACATTTTTTTAAACACACATTTTTTTCTCATTCACATTCACACTCACACACACATTTACACCATCTTTTCAACAACTTAGGCCATAAAAAACTTTTACGATAACCGTTATTAAATGTATAGGCCTCTATCTATAGTTCAAATTATATAAAAAATTTTATTGATTCTATAATAAAACAACTCTCCTTACAGACAAAATGATGCCTCCAAATTCTGGCACCCCTTAGTGAATACCCTCCCCTTAGAGCGGGCGCTGACGACACAGCCGCTATTATACTTTATCTATCACATTGATCATTACACCGTTCTACAAAAAAAAAAAAAAAGATAAAATTTATTTTTCCGGGGTAGCGAAAAAGTATTTCATTTATGTCAAAAATGAGATTTTGATTAAAATACACATTTTGAGTGTCCCGCAAAATTGTTTGTCTTTCTGAATAAAATAAAAATATTTGAAAAATCAAAAAAATCTTGCTGACGTTTCGATCTTTTTTTTTCTAACTTTTTCTCTTTAGAATAAAATTTATAAGTATAAAAAAACTTAACATATGGGCCAAAATGATTTGATAATGAATTTTTTTGATTTTACCATTAAGTAATTATCTTATATGGCCACTTTATTTTTTTATTTTTCACCCTAAAATTAATTTTATTTGTTTTTGATACTATCACCAACATTAAAAAAAAAAATTCTAATGAATAATTGATAAATAAAAAATTAAATTTTTACTTTTTTCTTTTCAATTTTTCTTGAAAATAACTTATTTGATTTTAATCAAACTTTTTTTTTTAGTTTGCTTAAAAAAAAATCTCATTTCATAAAAGAAATAGCTCATTTCAAGTAAGCTAAACAAATTTTAGTAAAACCTCATTAATTTGTTAGTGAACTAATTATCTAAAACCAATAAAATAACAAAACGAATAGCTAAGTCTTTCTAATCTAAAAATTAATTGATACTTTTTTTTTTTACTTTATTTAAATAAAATTTCAATTTTATCTTGATAAAAATTACTTTTTACTTTTACATAATAGATTCAATGATAAATGTAAGTATAATAAAATATTTATTTCGACTATTCAGAATATTAATGATGTTTTTAATTACTTATTTATTTTTTATTATACTATGTAAGTAATTTTTCTATTAATACAGTAGATCAAAGGAGATTTCAATAAATAATAATAAACCATTAAAAATTCATTATTTACTTTTAACAGTATTTAAATATACAGTGTGTATATATTGTTCAATCTTGATAAAAATCTACTCAATAATTTAATTGAGTTCAAGGATTGCCGCTTCGCTAAATCGAGAAAGTTTTAAATTAAAGATAAATTTAACTTTGCTTTATTTCCTTCCGAACCTTGCATGCAGCATTTTATCATTCTTGTCTTTTATTTTCACGGAATAACATTAAAAAAAAAGAAAAATTCAACAGTTTCTATCCAATCGAAAAGTTTACATCAAAATATTATTTTTACTTAGAAAAAAAAAAAATGTTTATAACGAAGCAATAAAAAAAATTATTATTTTTTTTTATAATTCCCAAAGGGGTGAATTTTCATTTGTGGATTGAATTCAGTTTTTTTTTCTATCTCTCTCTCACTCTCGTATCGAGAGATTAAGAGCTTATTGAAAATTAATTTCCACGTTATACATTATACGTAGTGGTACTATTATCAACAAATGTGAATGGAATTTTATTTTTATTTAAGTTAGCAAAATTGAATTTCCCATGAGCCAATAGATGAGATACAGCAAGAGTAGCGAGAGAGAGGGTAGCCTATATAATTCAATTTTAACGGCTCCGAATCGGAGGGGTGCCGAAGTGTCTCCTTGTGGCAAATGGTAAATCTAAGATTGATTCCCGCTCGTTCTGCAGATGACGCCTCCTTGTTGAGGTTACTACATTGTAATATAACATAATAGAATGATGGAATGGCATCTGCCTCACCTCTGAATTCGGGAGCGCCTACAATGTTCAATTTACATCGACTTAAAATACAATTCCTTTCATAAATGGAGAAGGGTTGATAAAAAAAATTAAATTCCGGAAAATTCAGAGTTACTTCCTTAACCTATCGACTTTTTTCCTGTTTTTTTTTTTTTTTTTTTTTTTTTTTAACTTATAAATACAAAATTTAAAATACTACTTATTTTTAAAAATCAACCTTACTAGTTAGACTTGAAATGTGCTAAGATTTTTCCGTTTTTTTTATTTTTGCTAGTTTTGTGCCATTTAATACATTCTATAGGTACAGTCGTCGCCACAAGTGATTAAGATAATATGATATGCTCAAGCATAGGCGCCGGAACTGGGAGGGGGGGGGGCAGAGGGGGGCAAAATGTCTTCTTTTATTTCATTTATTTTTAAAAATGAGATATTTTTACTTTTGAAAAATAAAATCTTAAATTAAAAAAATTAAAAGAGTAAGAAATTCATTTTTTTTTCAAATTTTTTTTCCAAAAATTTTTGATAAAATCACTGGCAAATTTTTTAAAATTTTAATTTTATTAAAATTGTGATTTTATTTAGCCCGGGGCGTGGTGGAGGTTAGGTGCTAACCTCATATACCAAACGTCGGGGTTCGGACCCCAGCAGTCCGATGATTTTATTTAAGCCATCTGGATACCAGATGGCTTAAATAAAAATCCTGGACCCTAATATATATAAATTCATAAATAACGGTTATCGTAAATGTCTTATATGGCCTGAGCTGCCGAAAGACAGTGTGAATGGGTGGACTGTGAGTGGAATGAGAAAAAAGTGAGGATTTTATTAAAATTTTTAAAGCTTTATAGTAGTTTTGTTTTTGTTTTATACTATTTGAACATATTAAATAATTTTAATTTTCTAAAAAAAAATTTTTTGCCCGCCCCCCTGATTCAAATTCGTTCCGGCGCCCCTGTGCTCAAGAGTGTCTAGTCATGAGTTTAGAGAGCCAAAATACTTAGCCAGATAGCACAATTTCTTATGTATGTACATCCTATCCCCCCACCTTCTGCTCTTATGCAGATACATTTTGGGTCGCAGGACCTACGATGTAGGTACATTTTATGGACCTCTTCCAACATTCATGCGTACATAAGGGTCCCGTTTAGATCCTGTCTATGGCCCCTTGCGACCCGAACAGTACTTTTGTGGGTACTCCAGACGAATCTTTTGGTCCCTGCGCGACCCAGGAATATGTTTTTAATATATTTTTGTCCTCAGATTCTTATTTATTTTCATCTTATTTTTCGTTATGTTAAAAAATTAAGACTCCATTTGGCATAGGACATTATCATGAAGAGGGATTAACACAGTAAAAACTTAAATTATAAATAGTTTTAATTATTTTAATTTTTTTTTTTTTATTATTGTTTTTATATGGGAAAACTTTGAAATAGAAACTCCAAAGCACAAAAGATAAAGAAAAAACACATTTTGTATAACAACTTTTTTTTATTTGAGGAATAAGGATTTAAAATTAATAAATAATAATATTGAGATGATGGCTGAACTATTAGCAGCTGTGAGTAGAATGGCAGCCAGGAAAGAAATCAGACAAAATTTAATCAATCTTTATCTAATTTTATTTCGATTGCCGACATTTCGGACGCAAATCCGCCCTTCCTCAGGACAATAGACAGTTAATAAAAAACAGATGGCGTATTTTTTTTTTTTTAACAATATAAAAACACAATTCATGGGTGTACGATTCATTGTTTTTGCTGACCTGAGGAAGTGGCAATTTGGTCCGAAACGTCGGTAACAAATAAAATACTTTTAAGAAATTTCCAATGGCTATTGGGATCTATGGGAGAGGGTGGTTCACCTGGTGGCAAAAAATGAACTAGCGATTGTAGGATTGAATGGCTGAGCTGATACGCAAGTACTCGTGTTTTATAGACAAAAAGTTAATGAAACAATAAAAAATGGGTGTGACGGTACAGGAAATTTGTAGGTTTTCTTCTGCCACACTTACTAATAGAAATTTTATTTGTGGAGACAATATTATTGATCCTGGTCATGTTTTAAAGTGAGTAATAGTAATGACAGTTTCAATGACGACCAAATTCTTGCTTTCTGTTTACAAACAACAAGTTTACGAGAAGAATTTCATTAAATAAATGATCAAATTTTATAATAATAATAATAACAATTGGGATGGATGCTCGTATAAGGCTGGATTAGGAAGTACCTGTAAGCAGATTTGGGGCTGTACTTTTATTCTGTAACGCTATTTATGATTCTGATTGATGTAAGTCAAAAAGTGTAGGAAATATTTTATTGTAATAATAAATACAGGATAATTAAATGATAAATTAACTAAAAAATTAATACCGGTAATTAAATATAAAATTAATAATTTTTTTTGTCTTACAAAAATAATTTAGAAGATTTAAAAAATATCACGTGAATGTGTTTGGAGTGCACCACATAAATCAGCTCTTAAAAAAATACGATATGAGAGGCCTTTGCTCGAGCACAATTGTTTTGGAGAAAAACAAGAGAAAGATAGAGGCAAAAATTAAAAGAAGCTTCTAAATCTGATAGATTGATTCTTCTACAATAAAATTATTTATAATTTTCACTATACTGTCTTTTTTTTGGAAAATAATGAAATCGAACTGTTTCATGCTTAGAGCATGCTTTTACACCCATAAACACAAAGTAGATACACTTGCTTTTATTTTTATAAGGAGAAAATTTCATATTTGTGAATATATTAGTGTATGTATGTATTATTTATTAATCTAACAATAATGTTTACTCGTGGGTTATAACTTTTTTTAAATAATACAATTATATCAGATGTTTAAATGTTCTTGTCCCTTATATCACGTTAAACATATGAAGGTTTATCCTACAATGGCTAGTTCGACTTTAAGCCACCAGGTAGCGATTGAAATGCTAAAGATCCCAATAGCCATTGGAAATTTCTTAAAAGTAACTTTAAAAAATTTATTTATTTTAAAAATATTACAAGCTCAAGGCTCCACTTTCGAGCACATTAGGCAAATATTTATTGTTTTGAATCAGGAAGTCAACTTTAATTGAAAATCAATTTAAAAAAAAAAACAAAAAAAAAACTAGTGATTTTTAAATAATTTTTTTATCGAAAATTGATAAAATGACTACTTGAAACTTGTAATATGACTACCAATTAAAAAATATAAAAGCTGGCAAATATTCTAATTAATTCATGGCTAAATATAAAGAGTAAATAAACTAAAGTTAATTACAGGTTTATTTGGCTCGTTACATGAGGGCGCTGGTTCTCAAGGGGCAAATAAATAAAAAATATTTAAAAATAAATTCAACAAAGCCCTCTACCTCAAAGCCTATTTTCCTATCGATGAAATCTCGAGACAGAAAAATACTCGATGGGGTGTGGAAGGAGTTGTTCAAAAATGTTCCGTTTCTTCTATTTTCTACATAAAAAATGTTTTCATCCGGTTTCGTTTTCTGATTGTGAGTCAACACCCTTTTTCTTATATTCATTATTCATTCTAAATAACTTTCTTTTTTTTTGTCTATTAATCTCTAGATTAGAATTAGGACTTGGAAGTTTTGCAATTAAATAATAACCTACTATCTTTTGAAATTCGTGAGGGTGCAAAGCTCATGGAATTTGATAAAATAAATCATTTGAGGGTCTCGTATTGTTTCCGAAGATTAAGTTCCCAATTCTAGAAATCTCACCCTCTATATAAAGACTGCAAATTGGCTGCGATAGAGAAGACAACTTTTTGAATTTGTAGATAGTTTTTTTATTTTTTTCAGTTTCTTTGTTGACACGCAAAATTCTAAATTATGATTATTTTATTTAACTTTTTAAACTTGGTCAAGTGAAAGTGTTTTATATAATGAGGAACAATGTACAAAAAATGTTCAGAAGAAAAAAAATAAATAAAGAGAAGTTCGCCTTTATTCTTGTGGTCAATATTTGTTAAACGATCAAAGTTACTCTTCAAAATTGGAATTTGAGAAAATCAATCATTTAAAAAATTACCTAGAAAAAAGTAGAATATATAAAAAAGTAAAAATGAAAAAAAAAAAATAGGCTTATAAAATAAATAAATATTTTTTTTTATTTGACGGCTGTTGGATTACCCCATTCAGCCCTTGAAGAGAGCTAACTAACCTCGTATACCGAACGTCGCGGGTTCGGACCCCAGGCAGTCCGATGATTTTATTTAATCCAAAAATTTAGGAAAATAAAATATAAAATTCGAATTTGAATAATTGTCTTCTTCTTTTTCTTCTTCTGTCCTCGCCATTATTAAACCCGCGGTGCGGGGTCGGCGGCGGAATTTAGATAATTGTCAGATAATCAAGTTTCTACGCTAAACCCTTTCCACCATTTCCATAAGTGGATATAAAAAAGGCTCCCTTCCCCTGATATATCACAATACCAATCAAGAATATAACTGGGCAAATACTGTAAAACGTTTCGACTGCTTATTCTGCAGTCGTTTTCAAGTAGTGTGCACTTGCTCCGACTTAAGTGAACGAACCATAAAATTGGCAGCCGATTTGTTAGCAATATCTCTCAAAAATCAAATTTAGCTAGAAAGTTTTTTAAGATGACAAAAAAAAAAAAAAAATTTCGAGTGGCATATAAAAATAAATTTTAATTTGCTCATTTTATAGGTAACATTAAATAGTCCTTTCATTACAAAAGGACTTGTCTTTTAATGCTATCTCTATTGATATTTTGGTTTTATGTCGCCGTCCTCAGTCAGGGTCGGGGCTCAAGCACAACAGGTGCTCTGCAGCTGCTCCCCACTCTGGCATTCCTATAACTTATTCTTGTCGGAATATGGACATGAAGTGCAAAATGTGTAAATGTAAAATTGCAGAATGTGCTCCGGCGAGTTAGTGCAACGCATGCTGATGCGATATTGAATCGGACTCGCCTCAAACCAGGAATTATTAATCTTGGAACTAATATAATATTTGAAATACACGCCTCGCTTTCAACCCATGTGTAGATAATAAGGATAACCATTATGCACCATGTATTCTATGAATTATGCATTCTAAATGATATTACCACGACAGGTGGGTTTTGGTTTCCCACCCTCTCTCTATCTCCATGAAATTATGAAAAACTTGTAAAAAAAAATCAATCATTGGGCATAGTGCTTGCATTTGAACTTTTGATAACCGCCAAAAAAAGGGAATAAAATTGAAAATTAAAGGGTAGCTACTCTAACAAATAAGACATAAGATAATAAATAAAAATCTGGTGTGACTGTCGCACAGCACACAACTTTCTCTTACCTTCGGTAATCGAAAGTTGTGTTTCGCGCTTGTCACACCAGATTTTTTGTGTCGAGATATATTTAGTTACCGCTAATATATTAGAATTCAAGATATTTTTTTTTTCACACTTTTTTCTCATTCACACTCACACTCGCACACACATTCACACAGTCTTCGACAACTTGGGCCATTTAAGACTTTGACGATACCGTTGTAATGTATATATCTATTGGGGGTTCAGGCATTTCTATTTAAGCCATCTGGTATTCAAATGGCTTAAATAAAATCATCGGACTGCCTGGAGTCCGAACCCGCGACGTTTGGTATAGGAGGTAGGCACGCTACCAACTACCCCAAGCCCCGTGGGCGTAATAAAATTTATAAACAGAGAAAAATATTTATATTTTGTTACCATGGCAACCATTTCTCCTATCTCCTCTATAAAGTACAAGAGTAAAGTGGTCTTCAGAAGATTTCAATGGCAAAATGAGAATATACATTTTAAAGAGCATCTAAAAAATAATTGATTTATGAATTTAAAAAAAAATCGTTGGAGTGAATTTTAAGAAAATAGAAAAAACTGAAAAAGTGCATCAGTAAAGTACTAGTACTCTTTGGCCGATTTTGATTAAAAGCTTATTTTCAGGAGAGTATAAAACTTAAATATAAAATTTCAACCTCCTAGCTCAATTCCTTCATGCTCAAATTGAACACACACACACACAGACACACACACACAGAGAGACAGACAGACAGACCATGTCGCGAAAACCACTTTTTTGGATTCAGGGGACCTCAAAACGTGAAGATCCATCAAAATCTCGACATCGAATTTTTGACATGAATCCAATACTTTCTCTCTCTATATATTAACATATATATAGAGGTAAGAGAAAGTAAAATAGTTATTTTATTCTCTTAAGTTTTTTTTTTTTTAATTTATTAAGGTCTTTTTTTTGGCATCGGAGGCCATTTAACTTAGACTCCGTCATTTTCTTTTAAGTTCAACTTCAAAAATATTACGACTTTTTAATTGAAAATGAAAATTCCTTTCCCTTAAGTCTTTTATAATATAGAATTACAGGGGTTAGACAAAATAATAACACGGGACATATTGACAATATTTATTTATTAATAATGTGTTGACCCACCATTTGCTTGTAGAAATTTTTACACTTTATTTGGGCGTTCTCTAGGTTAAATGAATACAAATGAATTCACGGCAAAAATGAAAATTATAATAATTTTGGCTTTTAGGAACAATAAATTTAAATTATTTATTGATTCATTTACTAACAACTTTGAGTGAATCATACCCTGTTTTCATTTATATCTATTGTTATTCAATTAATATGAATAAATTTGCATCTGACTGTCCGGGGCCCGAACCAACATCCCTTATCACTATTAGTAATGACAACCCCTTTGACTTCTCGACCACGGACTGAAGGAAAAAATATTTTTATTCAAAATAAAAGCTATAGTTATAAAGAGTGATTTCATTCCGTCTCTTTTTTTTAAAATTTCCTCCTCTCTCCAATCTTTTCCAATTAGCTTGGGGAAAAAAAAATTCCTTTTAACTAATGAATTTTGAGAAACCGAAACGCGTAAAAATTCTTTTTTCTTCACTCTCACTCAGCAGAAAAAAAAAAATTAAATACTTTGATGTAACTAATTAAAATGCTAATTTTTCTTTATCCGGCTTCACCTCGTATTTTTCAACCTACACGAATCACAAATGAATTCTATTATTATCATCATCATGCGTGTGTTTTTTTTTTTTTTTCAACTTATGACTTGATCACAAATTCATTTTTATTTTCCCTTCGGAATAGAGAAATTTTTTTAGAGGATTTCTTAGAATTTAAAATATTAATTAAAATGTTAGCATTATGTTAATTATATAATTATTCTTGTGTTGTTTTTTGTTTAACTTAAATGTTTTTTTTCCAACTTGCTAACTTGACATTTTTACATTTTTTTTTCACCATAAAAATCGTATAAGCCTAATCGATTTATGTAATAAAAAGTCGGAGCTGGAAGAGAGAGATGCAGGGTACGTGCAAGTCAGCGAGTTAGAAACATATACAGCTTTATATACATGTACATTTAAAAACGCTGCTACAGTAGATTTTTTTTTAATACATTTTACACTATATGATATAATAGGAGAGGGAGAATGGAGAGTGGAGGGGGCTGTAACGCAATCTTGGCTTTCAATATAAGAACAGTAACCACTGCAACCGTTACCTTCATCCTGTTGGTTCCCAAGGGAGAATTCGGGATTTTATCAGTAATCAGAGATCAGGAATAGAAACGTTCAATACGCCTAACGCTATAAAAGATTTTTTTTTTTTTATTCTGCCCCTTTGACTTACCGCCATTGGGCTAAAAGTCGTTACAAAATATATTTTTACAAAATTTGTATAACAAAAAAAAAAAAAAAAAAAAATTAAATACAATAATACAACAATATAAGTACAATAAACTAAAAGATTTATTAAACAAGAAAAAAAATTACTTGGTTAATTGCACGTGAACAAAATATCCTGCAGCAGTCATAAAAGAAATTACTATTCCATTCAGCTCATTAAGAGAAATTCATTGTCAATTATTAAATTAAATTCTCTTTTGCTTTAATTTACAAATAGTGTTTATAGGCCTATGTGAAAAAAATCACATTCACGATAGAAAAAAAAAATATTCCCTCAACCATCTGATATTGGAGAGAGGGGATGCAGCATTTCGTAACACTTTGAGTGAAAGGCCCTAGGGGTATAAGAATGGTGAAAATGCCCTTGGAACATATTTCAATGATACATAGGGGATTTGTAGGTACTAATAAAATAATAAGATGCTGAAAGTTTCAGATCGCTATCTCAAATGGTTTTTGAGAAAAACCATAATATGTAAAAATCAGACAAACATTTTTTCTCAGGAACGGCTGAATCGATTGATTTGAATTTTTGATATGTTTTGGGGGCTGATGGTACCTTCTAGGGAAAAAATCAAGACCTATATCGGATCATGACATCCTTGAAAAAAATGGCGTTTTTTGTTTAATTTTAATTTTTAACCATGATACAATTTTGGCACAAAAATGAAACAATTTTTTTTTGAAATCCTCATTCAATTTCCTGTAAGTTCATAAGTTCATAAATTCATAAAAAAAGGTACGCCATAGTAGAAAAAAATAAAAACCATTTATTACTCAAATATTGACTTTATATGTTTTGTGCTTTAATCTTGTTTTTTATTGCTTAAGCTTACACATATATTTTCATTTTATTCAAAATAACCAGTTTATATTCATAACATCAAAATTTTTTGCCTAAATCAAAAGTTAAAATTTTTAAATATCTATAATCATTAACTATAATGCTATAAGATAAAAACAGTTTTTGATTAATGAATAATAAAAATAAAAACTAATATCAAAAAGATAAATCTACTATATAAATTACTCAGGGGCGTATATAAGGGGAGGGGCCGAGGGGGCCCGGACCCCTCCCCCCCCGAAATTTCCCAAACACATATACATATATAGGGATATACAGACATCAGCGCAACAAATTTTTTCGCAGGATGGAAAACTTTGGTTCCGCAAAAGAAAAAATGTTCCGCAAAAAATTTCGTGTGAAAAAAAATTTAGTTTCTTAAAAAAAAAATTTTTAGCAGAAAAATTTTTGAGTTCAGGCCCCCCTAAAAAAATTTCTATATACGCCCCTGAAATTACTATCCAATATGTAAAAGACCATACTAACATACTTAAAGCTCAAGTACACTCTCGCCATATTAATAACAAAGTGTATAGATGTTTTATTGAATATAAAAAAAATGCTAATGGACCTAAAGGCGTATTAAGACATAGCTGTGAGTGTGCGAATGGTCTTAGAACAATTGGATGTTGCTCTCACGTTGCTGCCATTGTTTATTATTTGTCATACGGAAGATATTTGACAAAAATTCTGAGGCCCGCTGAAACATTGAGCAAATTATTTGATAAAGACAACGTTTCACCTGTGATTGAAGAAGACAGTGACGAAGACTGATTAAACGTGATTCTGCATTTTTTATTGTTGAAAGATTTATCTTTTTGATATTAGTTTTTATTTTTATTATTCATTAATCAAAAACTGTTTTTATCTTATAGCATTATAGTTAATGATTATAGATATTTAAAAATTTTAACTTTTGATTTAGGCAAAAAATTTTGATGTTATGAATATAAACTGGTTATTTTGAATAAAATGAAAATATATGTGCAAGCTTAAGCAATAAAAAACAAGATTAAAGCACAAAACATATAAAGTCAATATTTGAGTAATAAATGGTTTTTATTTTTTTCTACTATGGCGTACCTTTTTTTATGAATTTATGAACTTATGAACTTACAGGAAATTGAATGAGGATTTCAAAAAAATTGTTTCATTTTTGTGCCAAAATTGTATCATGGTTAAAAATTAAAATTAAACAAAAAACGCCATTTTTTTCAAGGATGTCATGATCCGATATAGGTCTTGATTTTTTCCCCTAGAAGGTACCATCAGCCCCCAAAACATATCAAAAATTCAAATCAATCGATTCAGCCGTTCCTGAGAAAAAAATGTTTGTCTGATTTTTACATATTATGGTTTTTCTCAAAAACCATTTGAGATAGCGATCTGAAACTTTCAGCATCTTATTATTTTATTAGTACCTACAAATCCCCTATGTATCATTGAAATATGTTCCAAGGGCATTTTCACCATTCTTATACCCCTAGGGCCTTTACTCTATTGTGCTTAAAGAAGTTTCATTTAAAAACTTTAAACTTTTGAGCTTTTTCAAGAATATAATAATTAGGGCTCGGATTTATAGGCACTAAAAATCTTTAAAATAGGCAGGCAACTAAGCACTAAAAATTATTAAAATAGGCACTTAAAAAGCATTCATTATTTAAGAAATAATATAAAAAATTTAAAAAATTGTCTTATTTTTGGAAACAAAGATAAAACAATTACCTCCTTTGCACAGAGATGGCTGAATGAGGGCGGAGGGGCGAAGCTCAACTGGGGCACCGTTTTTCGTTCGACCTTTTTTTTTTAGTATTCGAATCTCGTTCGATTTTTTTTTTTTTTGTAATTTTTCTCCGGATTTGTGATATAAAATGAATTTATTATGATATTTCAAAAAAAGCCCAAGTTGGCTATTTGAACTTAAAATAGGCACTAAAAAAGGCATTTATAGATTAAATAGGCACTAAAACCGAAAATCGGCCAAAATAGGCATTATAGGCACTAACAAATGCCTCTTCTTTTTATTCAGAATTTCATGAAACGTATACATATCGTATTGGCCTAAATTTTAAGCCATAAATTAAAAAAGGCAAATAGGGCGAAATCCGAGCCCCAATAATAATGTATAAAATTTTGTTATGATTATTTAATCACGTAAAAAATTTGTTACAAAATGCAATCTATAGCTGTGTTGTTATATTCATAAAAGAGTAGAAAAATGAGAGTTTAGAGTTTATTCTTTATTTATTTAATACACACAGCTGACGTTTTGGTTCCGAACCATGAACCATCTTCAGAGCTGGCGAAAAGTCATTATGAAAGTGTCCCTGTGGATTATATACATAGTTGAACCAAAATAATAAATATATTGTAATAATATGTAATAAATATATATACAGTATGCGATGACCAGGTACATAAATACTGTTAAGGTCTGTATATTTATTATATATATAAGGGTTTGGTTCAACTATGTATAAAATCCCCTGTGACACTTTAATAATGACTTTCCGCCAGCTCTGAAGATGGTTCAAATGCGGAACCGAAACTGAAATGAAATAAGAAAAAAACTCTAGCTGCGTCTCTCATTTTTTTACTTTCTCTTACCTCTATATATATGTTAATATATATAGAGAGAGAAAGTATTGGATTCATGTCAAAAATTCGATGTCGAGATTTTGATGGATATACACGTTTTGAGGTCCCCTGAATCCAAAAAAGTGGTTTTCGCGACATGGTCTGTCTGTGTGTGTGTCTGTCTGTGTGTGTGTCTGTGAACAAAATATCTCAAGAACGAAAAAAGCTAGGAGGTTGAAATTTTATATTTAAGTTAGGTACCCCCCTGGGACGTGACACGAAGCTTTTGAACAAAATCGACCAAAGAGTACTAGTACTTTACTGATGTATTTTTTCAGTGTTTTTCGATTTTCTCAAAATTCGCTCCAACGATTTTTTTTTTTAATTCAAAAATCAATTATTTTTTAGATTCTCAATAAAATGTATATTCTCATTTTGTCATTGAAATCTTCTGAAGACCACTTTACTCTTGTTCTTCATAGGAAAGATAGGAATTTCTCCTATGGTTGCCATGGTATCAAAATATAAATATTTTCCCAAACTTATAAATTTTACATCTTGAATTCAAATGTACCCTACTGTCGGTAACTAAATATATGTCGCCACAAAAAATCTGGTGTGACAAGCACAGTACACATCTTTCGATTACCGAAGGTAAGAGAAAGTTGTGTGCTGTGCGCCAGTCACACCAGATTTTTTTCTTAAGTAATTTAAATAGTATGTGTAACAAGAAACTAAAGAAGAGAAAGGAGAGTAACGTGAGGAGATTTAAGGAGAGGGGAGGTGAGGTGAGGACCAGAAACTCTTCTTTCAAAGTATCAGACCGCTAACGGCGGGCTGCTCAGTTGGTGAACTGTGAAAGTACTTATGAAAGTAAAAAAATTTGGAGATATTTTAGCAGCAGAAGCAAGACACTGCTGGCCGTAGATCTTTTTTTTTTTTTTACAAGTGTCAGCAAGGAACTCAAAAAATATTATAATTAAGTACATTCATTTTGATCATTATTTCCTCAGTAGTCATCAGATAAGGCATTTATTTTGACAAGCAAACAATGATTTTTTATACTTATTCATTTCCTAGTTTTATTTTTAGCGGTTGGTTTGAGACGTTTTGATGGGGGGCATCATATGGCCTAAAAAACTTAAAGTGAAAAAAGTAGAGCAGCTCGAGTATAAGTACTTAGATCTATTTATATTGGCTTTGGAATAAAAAAATATTTAATTATTTTTTTAAAGATTTTCCATATTAAAAAAAAAAAAAATTTATTTTATTTAATTAAAACAAATAGGGAGACGTTAAAATAAAGAGTGTTTGTATAAAAAAAAGTCTTAAAAAAACATTAATGCATTGTTTTAATTGTATTCTTTTTTATTTTTTTTAAACTCAATTTAAAAGCCGAGTTGTAATAATTATTGTTCAAAAAAAAAAAAAAAAAGAATAATAATCCATCATATATGCGCTCCATTTCAATCAGATATAAGTATTATTTAACATACCTTGAGAATATTCCATTAGCGAGTTTCACATTCATATAATAGGTTAAAAAAAAAAAGTAAAATTAAAACAATTAAAGGCTCATGTTCTATGAATATAGTAACCTTGGCAGATGTATTTAAATTTTCACTTTCATTTGAATATGCAAAGAGAATTGTTTAGTGAAAATATATATGAAATTTGACAAGTAGAATTTTAGAAAAGGTCTTGGGCGTTTTAACGAAATTCGCTAATAAATTATTTTTTGATTTTCAAAAGGTGGAAAGCTTCCTACTTTTCTGTTTAAACCATCTATAAATAAAATTAAATTAAAAAACGAGACGATGCTCTGGATCATATTTCAATTTATTTTCTATATATACATGTATATATATAGACTCGAAATATAAAATATGGTGGGACTAAGGGCATATCACTTAACTCTCTCTAAATATTTTTTTTCTTTCCGATATCAGCAAATATTGATGCATTTTTTTAGAATATATATCACTCAATTTATTTCCCCCCCCAGGGGGGGGGGGGGGGCCGATTCCATCATAAAAATATTCCAAAAAACCAATTAACATTAAAAAAACTAATTGAAACAAAAATTCTTATTTAAAAAACAAAACACCACACAAAAAATAATTTTTCCAAATCATTTTTTATATTTACCCTACATGATTTTTTTGATTTTTAAAAATAAAAATTTCTATTTTTTATCTTTCAAAACAAATAACAAAAATTTACATAAAAAAAAAAATTAAAATTTCAATTAAAACTAAACACTCAATATCAAAGAAAAATCACAAACATCTCTCCCACACCAATCAAAAAACGTTTTTTTTACTTTATGGTTGATTTTGTGAAAATCTAAAAAAATAAATCCGTTTTAAAGGCTAGCGCACACTTGGGCGATGCGACTCGACAGTTTTGTGAGCTAGCACACTTGGGCGACGTTTTTTTTTTTTTTTATTTAGGCCTATATAAATTTTTTAATTTATTTTTCAATTTTATTTAAGTAAATAAGAATTATATCTAAAAATGTCTAGGACGAGGTTTAAATGGCCTTCGATGCCGGAAAAAAAATTGTTTTTTATTATTTATTAAATGTTATAGCCTTATTTATTTAGTTGGGCGAACAATTGATTTGAATCAGATTTATTCTTGCTCACTGTTTGGAAATTTTGCAATTTCTCGCCTTCAGAAAATTTTAAAGTTTTAAATTTCCCTCTCTGACACCGCCCATCTCTGATTCTGGCCAATCAGCGAGAGAGTTATCACATCGGATATACACTGGACGTGAACCGTTATTGCTCTATATATAAATTATATGAGTATTGATTGATATTTCATACAATAATACCGGAAAGAAAAATAAGAATTTAACTTGTTAGACCCCACCATTTTATTATAAATTCTATTCTATTCTATTTTATTATAAATTTCTTTTTCCTTGTTAAGAACTTTGAAATGTAAGCAAAATGAACTCTCCTTTAGTGGGCTCTTCTCTTTAAAAAGTCGACTTTTGGGCTGTGTCGTTCCCAAATCATTGACGTCACATAAGAGGTAGGATGAGAGGTCAAACAACCCTTCTTCAAGGCTTCCAACTACTTCTTGGGTAATATAGCAGACGATAATTAAGGTTCCCAGTCCGCCCCTTTAAGCAGTAAGATTTAAGCTCCTGGGATGAAGAAAAACTAATGGCTAAAATATAGGAACGGCTACTAATGGCCTTTTTGTAGCCAATTAGTTCAACATACAAAATATATATTTAGGATTCTGAATACATATTTTATAAAAAAAAGTGAGGGCACTCTTTATAATAGAACAAGTCTTTTACGAGATACAAAATATCGAATTTTTTAAAATATTGATATTAAATAATGCGGGTTAAAAATCAATCAGTTAACTCTAGATAAGGAAGTATCAATAAATTTAAACTTTTTAAGGCTCTCTACGAATGAGTTCCAAACTAAGAATCGCTAAATTGCCAGCATCCATGGCCAAGTTGCTGAATCTTGCAAATTGTAATTAAGAAAGCTTCTTATTATTCAATATACAAACCCATTATTTTATTATATAAAAGAAGTAGAAATATTTATTTTATTTTTTCCTTTTGATTCCTCTTCTTTTCATAAAAAAATTATGTATTAATATTTCATAATAAGATTTAATACTGATGGGGCAAAGCCGCTTAAAGGCTACTAGCATACTTTACCATGGATGAAGAAATAGGCTCTAAGAAAACAATTAAAAAAGTAAAAATTAAGAATTGAAAATTTTTTGCTAAATAAGGCTGCAGAATTATTCGCTATTTTAATTTTTTAAATTTTATGAAAGTGTTTTTTTTATTTGTTTAAGGTCTTTTTCAGCATATGAGGCCAAATGGAACCGGTTCCTATTTATTTAAATTGATTGATATAAATTTTTATCGCATGGGACGGGATGCGAACCTCAGCCAAGCCAAATGCTTTCCATCTGAGCTACAGGTCAAGGGCAATTTTATGAAATTAAATTAGGTAATTATGCAATATTTTTTTCATCATTCACAAAATATATTTATTTGACCATATTTTCAAAATGATGTCTTCTTCAGAGTCAAATCTGTAATTGATGTAATCTGTGGATTATTAAAATTAAATTTGCTTCTAATAATGGAAGTCAATTAATTGACAAAACACGACAGTTCAATTTCTATCTTATTAATTCTGATTGATATTGTTTAAGTATAGTTAGATTTGATCAATATAATGATGATTAATAGCAATGAATTTTGAAGATTTACTCTCTCTATAGAACCATACAAATAGCTGTTATATTATTATTTAGATTTAAATTTTTATATTACCTTACATGTTTTAATTCTTTTTTTTAACTCATAATAATTTTTTCATTTTTATTCCATTCATCAATAGATAAGGTTAATTATTCACTTACTGCTTTATAAGACCCCCTGTTATAATTAGAGAGAGGAAAAAAGTCTTATTTTCGGAAAAAAAGTCGCCTTTAAAGTCTATTCTTTTTTAGCTAAAAAGTCTCTAAAAAGTCGCTGTCAATTTTAAGAAAAAGTAAAAGAAATAGAGAGCATATCTCTCGATAACCGAAATATGGCAGAGTTCTTTAGAATTTAATTAAATAAATTTAAAAAAATTTAATTTCATTAGTATAAAAGTAAAAAATCTGGAGTGACAAACACAGCACATAACTTTCTCTTACCTTCGATCGTAATTGAAAGTTGTGTTCTGTGATTTCACATCAGATTTTTTTATGTAGACATATTTTTGTTTTATGTAGATATATATTATTTCAAGATGTAAAACATCCCCCCCCCCCCCCATTTGCAGTTAAGCAATGCCAAGTTAGGAGAAAGTTCGGGATTGGTGAGTCCCCATTGGCGTAATCTAGGGAGGGGGGGGTCCCGGGGCCCCTCCCCCAGAAGGCTCCCCACCCCAAGATAAATTGAAACAATATGGGGCCTTCCAGGCGGAGGATGACTTGGTCCCATGCCCCCCCCCCCTCCCTCAGCCAAATTCCCTAAGTACGCTCATGGTGATCCCCCTGTGGAACATCCACCGGTAGCCAGGTAAAAAAAAAAAAAAAAACATGGTAAAATATTTATATTTTGTTACCATGGATATAGATTACTATTCTGTATTTAGATCCACAATTTTCCTCTACTTAAAAATTAATAATTATCTAAATGCAGATGTCAAAAAGTCAAGAAAGCGATTTATTATCGCAAAATAAAAAAATCTTAATTTGTTTTTTTTTTTTATTTGTTCTAATCTTTTCTAATTATAATTAAAGAGAACGTTGGAAGAATATTTTTAGAGACAAAGTTATTTTTTTTTTCTTTTGGGTGTGTCTGTTTACTTATTTAGTATAAGTCTTTTTTAAATGAAAAATTGTATTGAGGTCGACACCTTAGACTAACCCTCTTTCTCATTTTTCACATTAATTAAATTATAATTTATAAAAAATTATGTGCGAGAAAGTTTGGAATAAATTTAATAGATAAAACTCTTAATGCAGGCAGGGGTTGGAATTTAAAAAAATAAAAAGTTATTTATATACTGCAAAGTTGAACTCCGGACAGTCATAAAAAAAGGAGATTAAGCGAGTCAAAAATGATTAGCCTTGCAGGTCCAGGTCACAGAATCTGCATGGATGAGATGTTGTTGTTGTTGTTGTTGGACATCCGAGTTGACTAATAGAATATATGAATGTGCTCGTCTACTAAGTCATTAATAACTAGCAAGCCAATTGTCACTGAAATAGCAAGCTATTTTATTTTTCTCCATTGTCTGGGCTATATGCATTCCTCAAGGGAGACAAAAGGGCAGAAGGGCTGTCGCACCGAATGTAGAGTACGGCGACGCCCTTCCTTTCAGTCCTCGCTTCGATTTAATCATATTTGTGTGCTTGGAAATCTCTAGTTTCTTCTTTTTTTCGGTGACAGATTACATACTACCCCAGAAACAAAATTTGCCAAATGGAAGAGTGAGCATATCAAAAAGTTTTGGAGGTTTTATTTTTTCATCTATCAGAATTTTCGATTTTTCAAAATATTATTTCAGGCTTATATACATGTATATGAAGAAAAAAATAATATAAAAATTTTAAAACAAAAAAATGTAGATTATTATTAACAGAAGACAATATATATATATAAGACATACTTAAGACAGATTTCAAAAAAATTTAATTAACAAAAGAGGCGGGGTCAAAAAAAACTTCGACTTTATTAAAGTCATACTAGGCGAAGTTTTGGCCCTTTGTCTATCCCATCTTCAGAGCTTGTTAGCGAGAATAAATGTGAATACAATTTCAAAGAATACGTGTAGCTGAAATTGGATTTTCCTCTTCTAGGTTATCTTCAGTTCAATTTTATTCGAGATTCAGATTCATGATCCTCCCCAAAAAATAATTTCGATCCAGATCCCAAAATCCCGGATCCGATGATCTTCGGATTGAAATCCAAAAGGATCGCGATCCTGCCCATCCCATGTGTTGAGATCTTCCTTCTTTTGTGCCATCTTTTCGTGAGTGTTGGAGGGTTGTCTTACGTTAAGGGGATTTGAGTTAACACTGTGACCTGTCTGGGATTCTCACGTCATTTAATTATAATACAAAATATCATTTACATTTCGATAAAACTTTTTTTTTTTAACTTTTTGAGTTTTTGAATATTTCTTTTGTTTTAATATTTATAAATTAGTTTTTTTTTTAGATCATTTAGATATTAATTGGTTGCTAATATAATTTGATTTTTATTAGACAGGGGGAGAAGCGAACATCTGAATTCTGAGTGAGACCCGTGCCTCTGTAAGATGCAGAGCTCTACTAAGGTAAACTAACACTTGGGAATAAAATGGAAATTCAAATAAACAGAAATAAGAAAAATATTTACTATTGTAAAATATTAAAACACCTCAACTGTAAAGCAAATATCAAAATTTAATTTATATTTGGACCTATAATTTTACAAGTTTGTTTTATTTATGTTGTTAATAAAATCCATCTTTAACTTTTAAATTTATTAATATGTACAAACAAAAAATATTTTATTTAATTAAATGAATACGAAGAGAAGAAAATTTGGAAATTGGTTTTAGTGAGCACCTAATAAATATAATTTTCAAAATATCTCTTTATTAAATTACTTTCAATGTATCTCCGCCATTCATTATACAATCTCCGAGAAGCGACAAAGACTAAAAGCTCCTTCCTTGCACAAGGAGTTTGCCTCCTGGAGAATCAACTAGTTTTAGCAGCAGGGCTTGTTCACACTGGCCAGGGCAAATAGCACACAAGTAATTAGCAGAAATCTTTGACCCAGAAAATGCTCTTAGCTGTATATTAATTTAATCCAGGCTCTTTATCATGGCCGTGGCTTTGTGCGTCTGCTCTGCCTTTGTGGATCCCCGTGTGAAAGAGGGGGGATGGGTGGGTCGGTGCTTCTTTCACAACCCCCAATCCCTTTCCGGATCATTTTTATAATGTTCTTTTAAATGTGCCAGTTATGCTCACCCAAAATAGCTCAGGTCATCAGATCTGAAGATAAAGAACTTTTTTTTCAGGGTTTGAATTTATCAAGAAGCACGTGCCTTTCGTGTTTTTTTATGATAATTTTTTTATTTTTAGAAAATTGTATTTTGATAGCAGTTAAGAGGGCTAAAATAACGAAAGTTAAAAAAAAACGAGATTCTTAATTCTTAATAAATTTAAAATTTTTATTTTGGATTTTTAAAGTAAAACTTTTATTTGATGGCCTCTCTTTCGCTCTTCTATCATCATGTCGCGTTACAAGCCGTGACGACAAAAATAGGAAAGTTGAAATTTAATATATATCGCGAATTATAAAAAAATAATTATTCATTTTTTAAATTGATAAAATATAATTTTTAAAATAATTTAAAAATATTAAAATCTTCAATTACTAAATAAATATTGTTCTCAGTTTTTAACATGCGTCTATTGATTTCCCATTATTTTTTAACACTTTGAAAAACTACCATACAACAAAGAGGTAAACTGCAATCCTACTCCATTGAGCCAATGGCTCTCTCCTTTGCCCTATAAACCACCACATCTATTTAAATATATTAGTGATATTATCACTGCCATCCCTAGAAATAAAATAGAACCTACTCTTGACGTGTTAAATGATTTTAATGAAAGGATAAACTAAAGAACTAGAACAAGATAAAGAAATATCCTTTCTAGATTTGAGACTGATAAGGGATGAATAGAACATCAAAACCAAATGGATATGAATAAGCTGCAAATCCAGCCACATTGTAAACTACCACCCGAACCATCCTCTGATTAACAAGAAAAAATATTGACTATAACATGATTTTGAGGGCTGACAGACTATCCAATCCTGAATATAAACAGGATTGTTTTAATGAAATTAAAAAACTCATGTAGGGCATATACGAGTATTAATAATTTAATTAATATCCCAGTACCCCAGATATTTTATTGAAAAAATATTTAAATTGTATTTTTTTAAAATAGTCTTAATTCAATATCTATGATTCCTGATTGTCCGATTTCGAAACAAATTCATTTGTTTATTAATTTTAAACTGGTAACCGTTGGCTCTAGTTGAAACATTATGCTTTAATAGAAGAATTAAATCCAAGTATGATAACACAAGGTTTTTTGTTTCAATAATATATTTATTTAACATTAACACTTTATAAGCATTTCGACACAAGTGTCATCATCAGAAGTGAGTTACATACTGATTATTTGTTTCTATTGTATTTACATGTTTTTTAATGACATCTGTATGATTTTGTTTTTTTCAGTTTTCGAAAAAATATCAAAGAATAAAAACATTTTAAAATAGAATAATTTATCATAATATGACAAAAAAATTGATGATTAAATTTCCAAATTTTTGAAAAAACTTATTTGGTAAAGTATTAATTCCAGGTGACGTATTTACTCCAAAAGTTGAAAGAAGTCTACAATTTTAGTGTAAGTAGTATATACCAAATTTCATGCGTTTTTAAGCAATCGTGTTCACACACACACAGACACACACACACAGACACACATAATGCCAAAAATGGGTTTTTTAAAAATAAGTCAGGGAGGGAGGTCTAAAATTCGGAGAAACAAAAAATCTCGAAGTCGAATTTTTTTACGATTACAATACACTACAATACAATACAAACTCTTATATTCTATACGATAAAGTTATAAAAAATGATTTTTCATATTTAAGTATTTTCTTTTTTAAACAAAAAAAAAAAAATGGATTTGACGGAAGATAATGGCACTACCACACATCAAGAACTCTCTTTTAATAAACTATTTTAATATTCAATTTTATAATTTCCTTTTGGAGTATGATTTTGAATTTTGTTTGTGTTTAATTTGAATTTTGTTTGCATTTGGAATTTGTTTATTTATTTATTTTAAATAAAATATATATTGAGCTGATTTAGTACAGTATATTCAATGGATATAAAATAAATGAGCGCAACAAATTTTATCTATGACTAAATTTTGAAATTCAAAAAATGCAATTAGGGAGTGATGGTGGGAGAGAGGAAACCAGGGGGAGGGGGAGTAAAATTATTCTTTAATGCGTAGGCAAAAAATTTAATAGAAGTGAGATGATTGGTCTCTAACAATAATTAATCAGAAAGCCTTTTTATAAAAACAAAACATAACCTTATATAATTAGGCCTATACTAAAATGAAAATAAAACTAAAGTTTGGATGCTTTATTATATTTTTGGTGTATGAAATTTAAAATATTCCATGCATTAAAAATCGTCATTTTAGAATTTTTCTCTTGATGATCTTTTTTTTTCCTTGGGAAAAAATGCCTGTTGAATTTTAAAATATTATCCGATTAAAATAACTGACAAATATGAAGTTGGGATACATACACTCATCACCGGAAGACAATAGAGATGAAGGGAATTAAATTAGTGAGTGAATTAAATTCAATAGTATTAAAAAAAAAATATATTGTATATTTTATTTAAAATAAACTATGTATTATCCAAGATAACAATAATAAATACTTAAAAAATTTTAATATTTAATAATCTAAGTGTAATAAATATTTTTTTAATCACATTTTTAATTTTTTCATTGAAAACTTTTTAATTAAATTAAGTAGGAGATGGAAAAAGAAAAAAACTTGCTTCATTTGCTTATAGGAGAGGAAGCCATCTGATTTCAAAAGATTAAATAAATAAAATAAGTAAAATATATAAGTAAGAGAAAGTAAAAATAGCTTTCTTATGTTTCTGAAAGACTCTTGCCTCAGAGGTAAATTTGAGGTTCTGCTTCTCTTCCGAATCGGGATATAAATGGCTTAAGATGCCGAAAGAGACAAACAGATTACAATTTCTGAAACTCACTAGCCTCGAATTTCTTTAAAATTTTGTTTGATACACACGGTTGTTTTGGAGTTTTTACGATCTTTTCCCACATTGTAGAACACTGCACTGGCTCTTAACTGGTGTCCCTTGAGCTTTTTGCAACTCCGAAAATATGAAAGATATGTTAGTCAAAAATCTGGTGGATCACACCAACTTTCTCTTACCCTTCGGTAAGAGAAAGTTGCGCACTGTGCTGGTCACACCAGATTTTTGTGTCGAGATATATTTAGTTTCCGATAGCACCTTAGTTTCAAACTTGCATTTTAAATGTTGACTGCTTCAAATAAACTATGGTTATTTTTCAAAATTTTAATCTCATATTTGGACATTTTATACACAATATAGAATCGTAAATAAATACAAAATTTCATAAGAATTGGAAAAAAAATTTTAAATGCCTAAAAAGTTCTAAAGGGGACCCCCTTTTGAATCGAAATTAACATACAAATCCCTATAGGAAATTAACATTGTTTCTATGCGAAGATAAGGTGGAAAGGGAATTTAAAAGAGTAGAGAGAGACGATAATGTTTGCAAGTGAGAGAGAGAGACATATATGTTTTCTTTGAAACAATTAAAGACACAAATAAATTTAAAAAAAATGGGAATCTTAATCTAATAAAAAGAAAAAGATTTAAATTCCGTTACCATGGCAACCATTTCTATCTTTCCTATGAAGAACAAGAGTAAAGTGGTCTTCAGAAGATTTCAACGCAAAATGAGAATATACATTTTAAAGAGCATCTAAAAATAGTTCATTTATGAATTTAAAAAAAATCCTTGGAGGGAATTTTGAGAAAATCGAAAACTGAAAAAGTACATCAGTAAAGTACTAGTACTTTTTGGCCGATTTTGTTCAAAAGCTTATTTTGAGATTCTTCAAAGGTACCTAAGTTAAATATAAAATTTCAATCCGGTAGCTCAATTCCTTCATGCTAAAAAATGGTTCCACACACACAGACACACACACACACACACACACACACACACACACACACACACACACACACACACCCAGACCAATTTGCGGGACCCACTTTTTTGGACTCAGGGGACCTCAAAACATGTATATCCATCAAAATCTCGACATCGAATTTTTGACATGATCCAATACTTTCTCTTCTCTATATATTTCATATATAGGGTAAGAGAAAGTAATAAAAAAAATAAATGGGAATTTAAATAATAATTGATTTTTAATCTAATAAAAAGAAAAAGATTTAAATTCCGTTCCATGGCACCATTTCTATCTTTCCTATGAAGAACAAGAGTAAAGTGGTCTTCAGAAGATTTCAACGCAAAATGAGAATATACATTTTAAAGAGCATCTAAAAAATAATTGATTTTTGAATTTTAAAAAAATCCTTGGAGGGAATTTTGAGAAAATCGAAAAAAACTGAAAAAGTACATCAGTAAAGTCTGTCTTTTTCCGATTTTGTTCAAAAGCTTATTTTGAGATTCTTCAAAGGTACCTAAGTTAAATATAAAATTTCAATCCGCTACTCAACTCCTTCATGCTAAAAAAATGGTTCCACAGACACACACACACACACACACACACACACACACACACACACACACACACACACACACACACAGAGACCAATTTGCGCCCACTTTTTTGACTCAGGGGCCTCAAAACATGTATATCCATCAAAATCTCGACATCGAATTTTTGACATGATCCAATACTTTCTCTCTCTATATTTTCATATATAGGGAAGAGAAAGAAAATGAAATTTCCAATAACCTTATATAGCAGAAATCTGCAAAAGTCAACAAGTTCAGGTAAGATATTAAATTATTTTAGCCCCAAGTAAATTTCACCCAATATTAGACCTATATATTCTTTAATTAATTTTGTATTTACTGTTATGTAATAATTAATTTAATTTTTAATAAAAGTTTTTGTCCCCCTCCCCGCCCCTTCCGGTGCCGAGAGGCTACAAGTGTTTGCAAATGTCAATATTGACAGTAGCGTAACTAGGTGGGGGCGAAGGGGGGCTCTCGCCCCCTCCGCCCCAGGCGCATCATGCCTTTGGGGCCCCTCTATACCGACATAGGCACCCCAAGGCATCTAAAATATAGCCCAGGGACGGTGATTTTATCATATTCTTTCCATAGATTGTCCAAACACACGGATAGCTTTCTTTTAAATTATATTACAATTTAAAAAACGACGCCCTTGTTGAGCTTCGCCCCCTCCGCCCTCAAAGGCTAGTTACGCCGCTGAATATTGATAGTTTTAAAGCAAGGAGTTCGGATCCCAGGCAGTCCAATGAATATTTATTTAAATCATTTGGACCAAATGGTATAAACGAATGTGCCTGAACTCCTTAATATATCGTATTTGAATAATGACTATCGTTAAAGTCGATATGGCCGAAAAAATTTGAAAAAACAAATTTTGTTTTTTGAATTAGATTATTTAATGTAAGTGCTCCACAAATTTTTCAAATTTCCCCCCTGACTTTAAAAAGGTTGAAAAGCACTGCTTTATAGTTCCTAAAATGGAATTCTATACTGTTTCGTGTTCAATGAATAAGGGATGAATTCTACTTTATAACTACATTAATTAATTTTGTTTTTACTGTTATGCAGCCTATAAATTATTTTAATTTATAAATGCTATTTTAATCACCTCTTCTTCTTCCCCCCGTAGCCGAGACGTGTTGACAAATATCAATATTTAAGGCTTAAAGGAGTGCGGGTTCGAATATCAGGCAGTCGATAAATTTACTTAAATCCTTGGATACCAAATGGTATAAATAAATATGCCTGGGACCACTAATACATAGGACTTAAAATAATTAAGTATCGTTAAAGTCTATATAGCCTAAGATGCCGAAAAGACACCTTTTCAAAATCTTTGTTTTCTCCCGATTTAAGAAAAACAATAAACACTCACTTCCATATGTTTTTGAAATGTTAATTCGCATATGATATTTATTATTTTATCCTTGTTATTCAGAATTTGTTCCCCTAGGAAATACATTTATTGTTTAGTCACTGAATTCCCAACAATTCTCGTTCAACTTACACAAACGTATGGCTAAGTTAGTTGGTTGCGTGAAATAATGAAAAATATTATATTAACTAATTCTATTAAACAACCCCCTCCCAAAGATAATTTAATTTAGTTTAACTGCGCATAATTACATAGAAATATAATTCCTCTGTTATTATTAATAAAATTTATTTCATAAATTAGAACTATTTTTTTTTATCAAGGAAAGCAAACTCATTATTAATTAATATAATATTACTTATTATCTATGAATATTTTATATAATATACGTATTAATAAATTTTATTGAATTAATTCTACTCTCAATAAAACACTCTCGGATTGTAATAGTTATGCTGATAAACGTTTCAGAAGAGAATATATAATATTAAATAATTAATTAATAGCGTTATCCGCTTTAATTTGAACCTTATTTAAAATTTCCCAAGCAGAGGCGAATTTATCAAAAGGCTCAGTTCACTGGACTGAAGAGAGGAGGAACAGATTTTGAGAGATTCTCAATTTTATCATGTATTAAATTAGACGTTTCCTCTATGCAAGATAAAGATTAGAATCATCAAAAAACTTACTTTTCAACATCCCTCTAACAAACTTCATTTAAAGTTTAAAACTAATGGATCAAGAAATTAAATAAGATATGAAAGATTTCAAGTTTCTTATACAGATATAGATCATGAAACTAGTTATTCTTAAAAGTATTTATTTTCTATAATATTGATAATTACTAATAAAATTAATCCACATATTATTCATATAAATTTGAACATAAACTCTTTTGGTGTTCAGCCATCTGGAAAGATTAGAAATTTATGTTTAATCAATGGATAATTTTCATAATTTCAATTTTCATTCGATGATGTTAATATTTGGGCTCAATTTTGTTATTTAAATAAACATTTCAATTTATAGATAAACATTATAATATAGGAATATACAGCGCATATTTATTAAACTAAATAATTTAGTCTTTGGACCTAAATTTATATGAATTCATTAATTTTGAAAATTTTTCAAAATTTATAGGCCTATATGTATTTCAGTATAGGGTTGGTAGATTCGGAGGCTGAATCGATTATCGATTTTCGATTTTTAAAATCGAAACCAAATAATCGATTTTTTTAAAAATCGATTTTTGCCTTAAAAAAATCGATTTTAATCGATTTTCGATTTTTTTGCAAAAAATCTTTCACTATGCCCATAAGTTGATTTTAAGGTTCTGCTTACGATTTCCAAGCGGTTTGTGGAACAAGAAAAATAGAACGTTGCATTACTGATGCCCAAATCAATTTAGTCAGTCTTTATAACTTCTTTAAAAACCAACACATTGTATATGGTATAACATATTTAGTCTTTATAACTTAAGTTTTAACGTTATAGCGTAAATTTTAACAAACCAAGAGAACCAAACATCAGCTTCTATATTTCTCAAAAAATATGGTGGGACTCGTCGCACAGCACAACTTTCTCTTATCTTCAGTAAGCGAAAGTTGTGTTCTGTGCTTGTCAAACCAGATTTTTGTGTGGACATATATTTAGGTTCCGACAGTAAACTTAAGGTACATTTGAATTCAAGATTTTTTTTCTAAAACACCCTTTTTTTCTCATTCACACCACATTCACACAGTCTTCTCGGCAACTTAAACCATTTAAGACTTTTACGATATACGATATCCGTTATTGATAATACACACATATTAGGGGTCCAGGCATTCTTATTTAAGCCATTTGGTATCACTACACCAAGCCCCGAAAATATTTATATTTTGTTACCATTGCAACAAATTCTCCTATCTTTCCTATGAAATACAAGAGTAAAGTGTACTTCAAAATGAGAATATACATTTTAAAAAGCATCTAAAAAATAATTGATTTTTGAATTTTAATCAAAATCGTTGGGGTTATTTTTAAGAAAATCAAAAAAACCTGAAAAACTACCTCAGTAAAGTACTAGTACATTTTGGCCAATTTTAATTAACCGCTTATTTTCTCGCTCCAGGGGGTGTCTATCTTAAATTCCAACCTCATAGCTCAAATCCTTCAAGCTTAAAATTGAACACAGACGGACAGATCATGTCGCTAAAATCACTTTGTTGGAAAATCGAAAATCGAAAATCGGCCGTCAAAAATCGATTTTTTCGATTTTTTCAAAACACTGAATCGATTTCGATTTTAATCGAAAATCGAAGCTCAAAATCGATTTTCGATTAAAATCGAAATCGATTCGACCAACCCTATTTCAGTAATGGTCACCAAGAAATTTTTCTCATTTGTTAGAAGAATTTTTCATACTTTTTGAGGGGCTTGTTGGTGTAGTGTCGGCTTCTAAAAAAGAAGATCCTTGTTCAAATCCTGGGCGTGCCGGATTTTTTCATTAAATAAAAATATTTTATGTAAACAAATCCTCAAGTACGCACTGGATTGGAATATTGGATCGTCTTCGAGAAGAGGGAGTTGTGTACAATCCTGTTCTGTGGAAGGGACGTAAAAAAGGTTCCCTCTCAGTGATGCATTCTTCGAAAGGAGTCGGTGTTGAGGGAGTCCCTTCTCAAACTAGGACATCCTCCATAGCATAGAAGAGGTTAGATAAAAGGAACCGGGTGGAACCAGAAATAATTATCAATTCATTAGCTAGAAACGAACCACAGAGGAGGAGTTAGAGATAGGAAATAATGTAACTTCACGGGGTGCCGGTAGATGGCTACGGCCAGAGGCCGGTTGGGTTTGAGGTGTGTGTCTTCGTGCATGTAAGCACCTCGAGTAAATAAACGGGGATCCCGGTAGGAATTTCAAATAATAATAGAGTAATTCTTTCTTTCATACTTTTTGTTCATATGCTACTGTTATTTCGTTATATACAGTATACTATTCGACATTAAACTGATAAACGTTGACTCTAGTTGAAACATGATTTAATAAGAAAAATTAAAACTAAAAACAAGAAGTGATGAAGAGTTTATACCAATAAGTCATGTTTTACAATTTATGTATGTATATTTGTTGGTCTGCCAATCGTGGTGTCTCTAAGTAGGATGTTAATAAATTTATTTATTTATTTATTTTTCAAGAAAGAAAATGATAAAAATATTAAAAAGGTTATTTAATAGAAGTTATCAGTAACCTTTCCATTATTCACATTTACATCTTGTGTGTGGCGACCACGAATTACCAGAGCTAAGGTGTACATTTTTTAAGACGATCTTCATCCTACTTCTTCAAGCTACTTGATTCTCGCTTAATTTTGATCTTGTGCATTTCCATTTGCCTATCGATAAAAAACCGCTATCATAATAAATCGAAACATTTAGTAATATATCAATAGATTCAAATAAATTTTCTCTCTTCTTTAGAGTTTATTCAATTTTAATTATTAACTATTAAGATATAGATGATGGTGAGAAGATCAAGTTAGTCAAAATAAAATATATTATTTATCAAAATATTTATTCTCTAAACGTTATTATAAAAATATTAATAGAATAGAACAAATATTTGTTTTAAAGAGATTAAATTAGAAATTAGAATTCTGCTATGTCTAACGTTATTGTCTTGTTATACTAAATTACATCATTCCATAAAACAAAAAATTAATCTAGCAATAGGGAAATCTTGACAAAGTTAAAATAGTTCATTAAGAAAAACATTTTTTTTTTCTTCTTTTAAATAGCAAATATCTTTTTAATACATGTTTTATTCTTTATACAGTCTAAGCTGACACTGTCATTTTCTTCTCTCTTCTTTTTTTAATAAATACGCTCTGATTAAGTGCAAACATTATTCTTGGCAAATTCGCAGAATGTCTCCTTCTTGTTCCTTTTCGCTTCTTTTCTCAACTCTAATGCCAGAGTTCTTTGATTACATTTAAAAATCCTCTCCTACATTTGATGGGTAATTTAATTTTACAGATATTGCTCTTGGATATTTTGCAGTCTCTTCTTCTTTTGTAATTCTTGTCTAAACGAAAACCAAACAATCGCCTATTTTGATTTAGAGTTTATTGTGAATTACATTTTTAATGTTTCCACAAGAGAATTAATTTTCTCGCTTCTTGAATTACAAAAAATAAAAATAAAATAAAATGGTAATCTGATTGTTTTTCTATTGATTTTACTTCTCTGGAAAAAATTCACTTTTCTAGTAAAAAGAAAAGTGTAAAAAAAAAAATTTCTCTTCTCGGATTGGAACATATTTTTAAACTTTTACAAACGTAGGTTCGCATCTTTTTTAATGTCTGAGGGTATTTAAAGATATTTCACATTTAATATTTAAATTAATTGATATCAATATGATTAAAATAAACTTTTTCTATTAGGGCCAAAAGTGAACCAGCTACCAGTATGAAGGGAAAGGGTGTGGCTGGTTCTTAAAAAAATATAATAAATCCTTTACTAAGCTGCAATTAACCGTGACGTCACAAGCCGGGACGACAAAAATAATATAGGTCCCTATATGACGAATTATAAAAAAATAATTGTGAGATTTAATTATTCAATTTTTAAATTGATAAAATATAATTTTTAAAATAATTTAAAAATGATTCAAATCTTCAATTACTAAATAAATATTGTTCTCAGTTTTTAGCATGCGCCTATTGATTTGCCATTATCATTCCCATTTTCCAATTATTAAGTCAAGATTAAAAACGCAATTTTAATACCTTTAGTTAAATAATTTTCTGAAAATTTTCAGTTAAACGCTTACGATCCGAAAAAAAGTTTCACTTGCATCGTGGCTTCATAAAACCACACAATGATTTTTTATCTTGAGTGTTGGTGACTGTAGATTTTTTTCCATTTCCAAAGATCTCGACCGGAATTGATATTATATTATTTTTTACTTCTAACAATTTATTTTACGGCATCTTTGGCTATAGATTTTAAACAAATATTACGAAACAAATTATCCAGGCAGATAGGCCTACTTCTGACAATCACTTTTTATCAAATCACCTTGAAGTATTCCAACTCTTAATAAAATGAAACTCAAAACTCTTGAGAATAGAATTTGTAGATATTAAGCCTTCAAGACCGACTTTAAAGCTGTTGAAGCAGAGATATATATATATATTTTAAGAGAATGCCATTTTTGATTCATCTTCAACTCTAAATCTGAATTAATCTTACCTTTCCTGAATTAATCTCAGAGAAGAAGTCTCTACCCCACCTTATAGATGAAAGAATTAAACATTTAGAGAAATAGGGTGGGCGGTTAGCGCCTTCCTTCCCCTTCCGGCGTGACGTCAGCAGGCGCAAGACGCAACTTGCCAACTTTTACGAGCTCACCTGGCAGGGGCGCGGCTGTACCAAATCACTCACTACACCTTCGTTCCTTTTTTGTTTCTCTCTCGGCCCATTCTCTTGTTTAAAAAATTTATCGCTAGATTTTTATTTAATTTAGAAATTTAAATGTTACAATATACACACGTCCGATATTAAACCATTTACAATTTCATATTTTATCATTAAAAAAAACTAATTGATGAAAAATACCAAATTGTATGGATTCAGGGTATGAAATAACCATATGTCTCTTTTTGGAACCAAGTTCTTTAACGCGGCTTACGCAGGTTGAATTGGGAGAAAATGTAACGTAACAAAAACGCGTTCAACTTTTTCTTGGGAGGAGCAAATTTTTTTCTTGGGGGGGGCAAACATTTAAACATTTTTTTCTTAAAATTTACTTACAAATATGTACTCAAATTGAGCCAAAAGATATTTAATTTAATCAATTGTTTAATTCTCTATAGTTTATATACTAGTAGATATATTTTGAAAGATTTTATCTAGAATAATATAAAATTTTATAAAAGTCAGAGCCCTTGGGAGCAAATGACCCCCCCCCCCCAAATGACGCAACTTCACGTTTCTAACAAAAATGGGTTCCCAGCGACTTCGGCGGGCTTCCGTCTATTTAAATAATATTCATATTAAATTATATTCTGAGTTGAAGAAAAGGCGTGAGGAACTTCATTCCTGCCGGGGGTCCTACAACACGTTTGCTTTTTCTTTACATTTTGCTATCTCTTTGAAAATTCTTTAAGTCCTTAATATAAAAGAAGAAATTAATTTCAATTCATCAATAACATTAAAAAGCATGAAAAAATTTAATATTAAAAAAAAAAAATATGACAACACTACTATGTTTTGTAGATGGTCGCAATCATAAAACCTATAACACTGCACTTGTACAGATGATCGTTTCTCTCGATATTAATTATTCGCAATTCTTCATATTTTTTTTTTTATTTAAGGTCTTTTTCGGCATCGAAGGCCATTTAGACTCCGTCCCATTAATTTAAATTGATTGGTAGCCAATACAATTTAAACAAATTTTGTCGCCTGGGACGGGATGCGAACCCGCGACCCTTGGTATAAAAGCCCAGCAGGCTAACCTCCAAGGCCTGAGGGCATTCTTAATATTAATTCTTCTTCGTTCTTCGCCTTAATCCCGTGGCCCGGGGTCGGCGTTTCATGGGTTTTTGCAACCGAGAAGGGATTGTACAGACCGGCCCGTCGCACGGTCAGACACCTGTTCAGAATATAGAAGGGAAGAGACTGACATGCAAAGAACACAAGTACTGCCAGTCCCAGCTAGGGTAGCTCGTGGTCGCCATCCACGAACCCACAATATGTGGGCCCCTGAGCTGATTCATAATATTAATTATGTTATTATATTTCATTTCATTTTGTGTATTATCGTAATTTTTAGTCCCGAAATATGAAAATAAAAAAAATGCCTTTGAAGAAAAATTTCGTCTGGCTAGAACAAAAATTTCAAATCTAATTTTTGAAAATTAACTCTTGTTTGTTATCTATGTTCTTTGAGTCGCCATTTATTGCGGAATTGTAACGATACACGCGTGTTATACGGGGTTTACAGTTATATAAAAATATCTACTAAAGAATTATTCAAGATTTTTTTAGGGAATGGGAGTTGAGCGAGAAAAAATGGAATATTTAATTTTTCTAAAAACAAACTAATATGTATTTTTTTGTCTCTCTGTTCGTTTGTAAAATTTCTTGTGAGCGTTCATAACCAGAGAAGCTCATATAAATGAAGATACAAATAGTTCTATTGTAATTAAAAAAGTTTTTGCAAGCTATTCTCTTCTTAGCTGAGCATTTTTGTTTTAACTTTTCATCCAGAGGGAACAGACAAATAGAGTCCTTCTAGTGAAAGGAACAAAGGAATTGGAAATATAAAAAAAAATTGCTTTTTTTCGATATTAATTCCCTTGAGGGTTTGTCATATTATTTTTTTTTTTTTTAATTATAAAATTTAATAAAATAAAGACACAAAATATTATAGAATAAATGTTCTTTTCTAAGGCATTCACTAACCCCAATTACCTCACTGGTGGTGTATTTTAAACTCTCATTTTGGAGACATTTCGTTAACCTCAAGTGTATAATTAAAATTAAAATTTTCGGTAATTCTTGTTATCATACAACGAAGATATGTGCGCAATTTCTGGAATGATGTAGAGACGTTCCGGAAGAAGCATTCCACCAATTCTGACGGTCTATTCTCGAGTCTTTTAACAAAAGCGAGGAGATAAGCATATTCATGCAGCTTCAAAGACTAGAGGCGGAGTGGGACTCGAACCAACGCTTTTTCGAATTAAAATTTCGCTTATCTTACTCAATATTATCGTTTTTTTTCACCTCTTCTAAAAAAAAAAATAATAATAATAAAAATAATAAAAATAAGAAATGAAGTCTTAAAAGTTAACAAAATAAATTTTAAAACATAATGATAAGTAATAATTAATTAACTATTAAATAATGATCATTAAATTAAAAATCTCATGATCTATGTATTATATAATATTTATTATTCCTCTGTCAACATTTAGAGAACTGTGCATTAGTCGTAATAAAGGTCATTTCCATGTCTTCTACAATCGTTAAAACAAGCATTTATTCTGATAGGCTTTCTGGCTTTATGGAATTTGAGTTTTTCCAATATAAGTTTAATAGGCCTATCTATATTTATCGTTTGCTCTAGGCTAAAAAATAGAAAGAAAAAAAAAATAATTTAAATAATAAATGGATCAAATAAAATTTATGTTGATAGAATATTGATTATTGAATAGATTGATTATATATGTTTTGGTTATAATTAAAGTCTTCTATTGAATAATAGAACGTGGCTGTAGATGATATGTTTAATAGGAAAGAGGATGCAGCCAAATAATTGAGCCTCTATTCAGTGATGAACACTCTTTATTGGGACGTTTCGGCTGGGATCAACCCTGCCATCTTCAGCCTTCAAAGACCATATTTATATTTATTATATTTAGATTATAAGTTTAGATTATAGATTAGTTAGATTATAAGCTTAACCTTCATACTATCACTTGCTGGTATTTAAAAAAATATTACATTCATTGGACAAAAAATGCAATCAACTTGTATTAACTGATGACAACTCTATTCATATATGTAAAATATAAATATGCTCTTTGAAGGCTGAAGATGGCAGGGTTGATCCCAGCCGAAACGTCCCAATAAAGAGTGTTCATCACTGAATAGAGGCTCAATTATTTGGCTGCATCCTCTTTCCTGTTAAACATAAACTTAAAGTCTTCTAAGCATCTAAACTAAACTTTAAACGATATTTATTTTTGAGGATGATTTAACGGGAGAAATAAAACAGCAAAAAATTTTTCAGGAATCGCCTTATACCATATATTTGGAAATATTTCGGCCGGCCATCTTCAGTGCGGGATATAGTTCTTTGGCGATCCTTCGTCTGGTGTCTTAAACTTTTACATGAAGAGGAGAGGAAGACGAGGATTCATTCGTTCGTTCACGAGTCCCGAGGCCGAAATATTGGCAAATACATGGTATAAGCCGATTCCCGAAAAACTTTTTACTGTTTTATTATTTCTCTCGTTAATTAATCCTCTGAAACCAGCAACAAATCATAAATCATCACATGATATTTATTTATTTTATAATTTTGGGGATATTAAGAATAACCATCCAGCATCTTAATTATTACTTTTACTTTTATAAATAGCTACATTTTCATATTCTATTAATAGCAGAAAATGTTTTAATTTAATATTTTTTTTCGGGGTGTCTGAGATCTGAACTCTCCCTAAAATTAAAGACAATGTGCAAAGTAATTATGGTCATCGTGCAAAGCCAAGTGCTGCTGAACCTCACGCCTGAGGAACAGGCCTTTCTACTAAATAATTATTTTAAACAGGAGAAGAAAAATCAGCAGCTAGTTGTATTTCATTATCTTTATTCCCATCACATTGACGTTTCGATTTCGGTTGGGATCATCCTCAGAACAGATGGATGTTTCAGTATATGTATATTATATATTATTTGTGGAACTTAGAGCAAGATATCTATTAAATATATTGATAAATAAATTATAATAGTTCATATACAATTGAAAATAAATGATCAAGAGAGACGATAGTCACTTCGCAAGATGAATCAGGAGTTATTTTAAAGGGCGTCTTCAATCAAAAAATGTATTAAATTTTGTTAATTAAAAAGCTTAATTATTATGATGATTTTGTTTTTAATTTTAAAAATAAATATAAAAAATACTTAGAATTGAATTTTTTAACTACTCATTATGTTATAGTGAATTTTTTCATGTTTCAAATATAACGAAAATAATATTAATAAGTAAAAAAAAATAGTAAATAAATTTTTTCCGCTCACAGAAAAGCATGATGAGTTGTAGAGCAGAGAATGGGGCTGGTCTGTATTATACGGTCATTAAATTGGTGTGACAGGTGTCATCGTGCTCGAAAAAGATTATTAAAATTGTAAATGGAAGAGAGAGAAAAAGCAAACTTTATACTTAGTTTCCACATTCGCACTCTCTCTGTCTCTCTCTCTCTCCCTTTAAAAAGGTCTAATTTATAATGAAAGCATTATTTTTAATCTCCTTTTTTTAAATAATTTTATGTATGCTTTTAGTAGAAATAATAATAATTTTATTTATTTTTAAATATTAAAAAAATTAAAATGAAAAAAAAAAAATATATTAATTTCAAGAGTTTTGGTTATAATTAAAGTTAAAATTATCCCTTTATTGCAAGAGAATTTGTCTTATAACTATCGCTATGGATAATTCATCTCTCTTCAGTTATTAGTGTCGGACCTGACACGTTGTGGTTACTATGAGGGGTAACTTTCATGGAAATAATACTGAGGTGGATTCCCGTTTCCTTCCTCAGGAGGAAGCATCTCAAATAGAGTTGGATAATTTATTGCCATAAGGAAGAGGAGTCTTCAATTCATGATTATAAGGTTAACTACTTTATTCCCTCGGCTCTCAACCAAACATAAATGTGGGATTTTGTAATTTTCATAATCAAATTTTTCATTAAAAATATAAATTTATCTGCACATGAATTGATTTGCTTCACATTCAAATTTAACGAATTGTTGAACCACCAGGCACCAGCTTCCCATGATTTATTTAAATATTGTATCATTTGTTCAGAAATTATAAATAAAAAGGCCCGATAATATCTAAGTGGTTGGTTTCAATACATAAAGATATAGCAGTGGCGTAGCGAGCTTAACTCGCGGTGCTGGGTTTAGGGGGTTGGAATTTTTGGAACATTTTAATCATGTTGATATAATGAAGGATCATCATAAATCTATTACAATAATTAATATATGAATTATTCAATTTCTTTATTATCTTGTGCATTATTCAATGGCTATTAAAGATTAGAAGACAGAAAATTCGCAAGGTTTTTACCCCCTAATGATTAAATTAAATTTATATTTTATTCAAAGTATATTATTATTAAATTGTTAATTCCTCTTTGCCAATTAATTTAGATTTATTCTGATTTGTCGTTTTTAATTAAATATTAATCGGTATATTGATCTCTTGCTTTTTGGTATTATTAAATTTTAATTAACCTAAATATATTGTAAATTAAAATTTAAAATAAAATTTGAGTAGCACCAAAATAATATAGGATAAGCAGATTATTATTATTAAGAGCAGATTACCCTTTAATCATTATGGGTAAAACTTAGTGCTTCCAGCGGCGTCATGGGGGGGGGCAAACATTTTTTTTCTTAAAACTTACTTACAAATAGGTACTCCAAAATTTAATCTAATCAGGTCAGACAATATTTTCTTCAAAGATGTTATTTTCAATTTTTTTATTTTTTTTTTTTTTTTTTTTTTGCACTTCTTTTCGTTTTAAATTAAGAAAAATTATTCCATTTCATTCATAGAACTTTGTTTTCGCTCAGGGGCCCACATTTTGTGGGTACGTGGATGGCGACCACGAGCTGCCCGAGCTGGGACAGAAAGCCCTTCAGTTATTTGTATGTCTGTCTCTTCCTTCCTCTTTTCAACAGGCGTCAGCCCGTACGACGGGCCGGCCTGTCCTATTTCTTCCGGTCGCAAAAACGCTTGATAGGGTTGGAGGGAAATAGTGAGGTCCGCCGACCCCGCATCGCGGGAAAAAGGCGAGGACAGAAGAAGAAGATTCATAAAACTTTGTTTTATTAAAAATTATATATATTTCATTTAAATCATTGGCGTAGCCAGAAATTTTTGATAGGGGGGGGGGGTTCAAGAAAATTTTTTCAAAAATTTGAAAAATTTTACATCATTTTAGGGTATTTATAAATCATTTTGGTTTTTTTTTTTAGCTAGAGTAAATTATTATATTTTACTTCCTCTTACTCTATATGAAATATAATTTGTATTATAGAGCTTAAATATCTATTCATGGCTTGGGTTCCATGGGGAGGGGGTTTGAACCCCCAAACCCCTCCCTGCTACGCCTATGATTTAAATAAAAAAAAATCGAATGCTTTCTTTCTATATATGTAAGGAAGAGAAAGTAAAAAAATTCTGGTTGAAATAGAAGCCGCATAATCTCTAACCAATTGATTCACATAAAAAAAACGAAAGAGGTTTTTTATGATATATCATAATTTTATTTGCCATAACATCTTTCAAGTTATCCAAATTTTCTTTTGGACAAACAATTTTTGGCCAATTAAATGATTATTAGCCAATAGTTTGTATAAATTTGTTTGTTTTTGCTTGATGGAATGACCAACTCACTAATGGATACATCGATTAAATGCTTACGAACTCTTTCAATCCAATACAGTAGTACTGAGTTGATAAAAAATAATCCCCACATATCCTTTTATTCTTTATAAAATTATTATATAGTAATGAAAATGCTGAGAAAGGTTTAGAAGGGAATTATTTTCAAATAACTAATTAATTTTCGATATTTACTTTATTATCTATACAAGATTGTTTAATGTTTGTATTAGACCTATTTCAAGATTAGTTATTTCAAATTAGTAAGTTTACGCCCTTTGAATAACGTCGTCCAAATTTGAATCCTTGTTAACTTGGTTGTTCGCTTTTGATTACTCCATACCTGGAAGAGAAACGAGAGAGAGAAGGCTTAATTTATTTGATGAGAGAAAACGAGAACTCATCATTAGACGCAATTACAATTAGTTTTATTACACTCTTTTTTTTCCAAGATTGTGTTGTTTTTTTGCTGTAGAACTGGAAATGTACATATTGAACACAATCATTTGGCAACAACAAAAAAAATTATTAAATTAAAATAATTAATTCAAATGAAATATGTCGATTCCAGAAACGAGCGAAAATGAATATTTATTAAAAAAAATTTACAGTTCATTAATTTGTTTTTTTATATATAGACTATATTAGATCTTTTTATTTAACATTTTATTCATATGGCATTAAAAAAAAAATCCAAATATATACATTTCTATACAATTACATTTTCTCTTTGTTTTATTTAAATATTGAGCCTAATGAAAAAAAAAATTCAAGTTAGAATATGTGTCTTTGATTTATTTATATTAATTTGAAAAAGTAAATACCAATTCTGTATATAGTTTAGTTTATAGAAATTTTAATTAATTTTTTTTATTATTTTCTGTTTGCATATGTATTCATGAAATGAAAAATATACCGTAGAGGAAATCATCCGGAAGGCAGGCTGGAACGTGAGAATAATAATGCTATGGAAAGAAAAGATAAAGAGGAAATTTGACCCTCATGGATTGCAAAAATTAAAATCCTTTTAAGATCAAAATTTTCTATCAGTCTTTTTAAATAAATTCTTATTCTTCTTAAAAATCGGAATTTTCTTCCAGAAGTGTAAGAATATTTTCAAGAATTAGAATAACGTGGAGAAAAATACCTGTCCTAGATGAAATAACCAATATACTATGATCTGAGCTCCTGAGCAACGGAATTAAACTCCTCAATTAACTATTAAAAGGTCCTGACACTCGGTTTAGGTTTTTCGGAGTAGATGGTTTTGAAGAAAGAATCGGAATGCTGACCCCTCAGCGCAGGGCCGGAACTAGGAGATTTGTTAGGGGGGGGGGAGGGGGACAAAATTCAATTTGCCGCCCTCTCCTTAAAGTTTTCTATACAAAATTCATATCATTTTTTTTAGTAAATCTTTATTTAATTGCCGCCCCCTGATATCTGCCGCCCGGGGCACATGCACCCACTGCCCCCCCCCCAGATCCGGATCTGCCTCAGCGTGAGAATACAGTAGATAAAAAAATAACAATTTTAGAATTATAAATACCGTTTAATATAATACAGAAGAATCCCGATAATTCGTATCATCACCGAACCGACGGTTTGACACAAATTGGTAATACCAATTATCGGGAGCTCAAGATTTAAAAAATTAAAAAACGTATTAATACAAACACCGAATTTTTAACATGGAGCTATCCAATCTTTAGGCCTATATGTGTATGATCCGTCTTGCCAACGAGTGACAAATGAACACGAAATAGTAGATAGGAAAGAAAAAATGTAGGAGAAGTTCAATCTCCTTTCCCATTTTGTTAAGCTGGAAATATGAATTATAAGACGATTAAGGCGGAATAGGAGCGAAGGTGTTACGCATGTTTTTCCCGCTAAGAGGGCGTTGTGTGTCATAAAAAGTATGCCCAACAAATCAAGTAAATCAAAAATTTGCCAAGAGATGTCAGAATGGTAGCTAATAATATTTAATGCATTTGGTTGATTTTCATTGATTTTTTAACAATAAATACTTTATAAATGTTATTATATATTATGTATCTTTTATAAAAGCCGCTCCTGAACCCCCTGAAGTGACTTCGAGTATAAAATTAATACGAATTACCGAGGAGACTGAATTGCATTGTTTTTATACGAGTTATCTGGATTTTCTCTGGGGACCAGCAAGTTTGTACGAATTAACAGGAAATACAAATAATCGGGCTACGTATTATCGGGATTTCTCTTTATTTGCTGTAAAAAGTTTGAAAGTTTAAAAATCTATAAAAAGAATCAAATTAAAGAAAATAACTTAAAGTAACTGGAATAGCTTTTATTTTCATAAATCCATATATTAACAAAACCTAGATGCGTATCATATAAATATAAACTCAATGTTATGTTTATTCGTACCTCCACCAAATGGAAAACTTTCCCAGGTATTGGGATAGACCGGAACATCATTTCCCCCCCCCCTCCACCCTCACGAAAACATCACATGAATGGATCAAGAGGAGTTGATAGGGATCAGAGTCCATTGAGATATCGAGCCAATGATACAATGATCTATCTATCAGGACGACTGGGAGGCAATCGCCCCGTTGTCAGGCCATTTTAGGGATGTCGAGTTTGTGTCCTCGCGAGGGATCTGTCAGCAACTTTTGCAAAACACAAACGGAAGGTACGATAGGGATAAAACAAATCACTCCATATCGATATCGAAATGCTCGCATTCCATTCGTTCCAATTCGACGTGTCAGTGAGTGTGTATAGTAAAAATTAATGATTACATTTTTTATTCTTTAATGTCTCGCATTTTTTCGAATTTCCTATCGATATACAAAAAGTTTAGAGATAGATAGAAAAGATATTTAAACACTTGTTGAGTTTTAAATTCAGTGGATAAAAAGTCCTATGAATGATAAACTTGTAGGTTATGATTTATTTTATTTAATGAATTATTATTATTCATTAAAAAAATTTAATTATTATAATTTTTCTTTGAGAAATCTCCCTCAAATAATCTTTCATAATATATATCATATTTGCACCACCTCCTCCAAGTATCGCAAGAGGAACAGTACAAGTTAATAAAGAATTTCAAAAAAATTACTACGTAATAGTTATTTACAGATTTACGAAGCAAATTTTAATGAAGAGAGCTTTATTTTATTTATACAGTAGAAATATCGTTTAAAAGTCAATGCGGCCTAAGAGCCTCGAAAAAAAGACTAAAAACAAATTCATTTTATTTATTAATATAATTTTTTTTAATAATGAAAAAATATGTTTTTTATTTGGAATTAGTTGTTTGAAGCATTTTTTTTTTTTTTTTTTATAAAAGAGTTGTTATCGTAAATAGGCTTTGAAACACAAAAGGGAGGGGTTGGGGTTGTAAATATGCTGCTGCCATGTTCTGACAATTAATTTTAATTGGGAGTTACCTTGAATATCTCGAATCCAATTCTCACTCCCACATTTTTATTTGTTAAACTGATTCTCTCTTCCAGGATGATTTTTTATTTTTTCCTTAAATTAACCTGAGTGCATAATATAAAAGGGAGATAGAGGCATCCAGCCCTTCGCTAAGGGCTTTAATCACTACCTGAATGCTCAACTTCAAAAGCCCATAAAACAACAAGGATTATTCTCTAATGCAATGTAAAACAATGGAAGCCTCTCGCAATTTCCAAATCAAATTAATAATAATGTCTTTATTTAATTAATTATTTCACTATCATCTATCATTTAATTAGTCATAAATGATAACATAATCCATCTACAAATAGATATTTAATTGTTCATTTCTTTTCTAAACATTAAAAGATCCCAGATCATTTAGAAATAGAAATGCCGGGGGGTTTGGCAACAGAAAAAAGCAACAGCCCCCAAGATCGTTGCAGTGAAGCTTAGGTGAGTGATCCCGAAAAAGCAGCGTGTGGAAAGTCCACGGTTTGTTATCGATACAAATAATTTAAATAAATATTTATTTTCTAAACCCCTAAATGGTCTCAGCAGCCGAAAGGGAAAATTAAAAAAAAAAAGAATTAATCAACTGGGTAGAAATGATTTAGGAAAGATAGAGGAGTCAGAGATTCGTAGACATAAGGCGATATTATTAGATGTGTCCCAGTCACATGCTACTTTTGGAATGTTTTCTAAGGTAATATGGTAAGCTTATTATTATTATTATGAATATTATTTGAAATTCCTATCGGGATCCCCGTTTATTTACCTGAGGTGTTTCCGTGCACGAAGACACACACCTCAAATCCAACCGGCCTCTGGCCGTAGCCATCTACCGGCACCCCGTGAAGTTACATTATTTCCTATCTCTAAATCCTCCCCCTGCGTTCGTTTCTAGCTAGTGACCCTGCATGTCCAGGGTTTGAACAGGGATCTTCTTTGTAGAAGGCGACATCCTAGTTTATTTAATACACCAGCAAGCTCCCAATTAAAAGTGCATTTCTTTATGTTTCATTTGAGCATAATATTATTTTTTTTGCCGAAGTTTATTTAATACAGGCCATTTATATTCCACTACTTATTATTAAATATTGCTTACAAGAAAATATAAAAACAACGAATGATGCAAGTACAAGATTCAAATAATATCACAAAACTGTTCTTAAAAAAAAAAAAAAAAAAAAAAAAACGTAATTTGTGTTACTCTTAGAGGTTCAGATCTATAAGTTAAAATAAATGATGCGGCATGATAAACAACCATCATATAAGGGTGAAGCAAATCTTGTCTTGCTCTCTCTCATCCTCATTTCTTGTCTGAATTCACAAAAAAAAAAAGATAAATAAAAAAAAGATTCTAGTGAAATAATGATAAAAAGCAGCTGATGGAATCCACACGTTATTTTTCTATGAGTTGGAAAAATTTAGGTTTATGATTACGGGAATTTTATATTCTTCTTTCCGCCTTCTTTTAGAATGGGGAAAAAATCATGAAACTTTTTAATGTTTTATTTAAAAAAAAAAAGAAGAAAAGAAAAAGAGATGAAATATATAGTCTATTTATTGATTTTAGAAAGTTGTAAGCATGAAAAAACACGAATAAAATAGTTATCAACTTGCTACTAAGTGACGGACTAGAGCACATATTTAGACTTCCTCTTTAACCCTCCCCAGGGTTGGCAAGTTTAATTTTAAAGAGGGACGCAATTGAGAGAAAATAAATCCATTGCGTTATATGACCTCACGCTTGATGGAGGAGAGAGAGAAGGGCGACAAAAAAAGATGGAGAAATGCCAGCCTTAGCTCGGGCAACTCGAGGTCGCAATCCACGTCGAGAACGACTCCACTACAACAAATAATCCGCCAAGAAATTAATTAAATTATTTAATAAAATAAAATTAAATGAGAATCTGAAATTTATAATTACCTAAAGGGTTTATAAATGTGGGACGGTCACCGTCCACATAAAAAGGTAACAAATCTGAAGATTTAAAGTGGCTATTGCATTTAAATAGGAAAGGAGAATGCAGCCAGGTAATAAGTCTACACGAAATTAAACTCTCTGTTAAGGATTTACAGATTTAACATTGCTTAACAGAGAGTTTAATTTCGTGGAGACTTATTACCTGGCTGCATTCTCCTTTTCCTATCTAAGGTAACAAATCTTCAGCGGGGTCAAAAATGAGTTTTTATGCTTTCTGTACAGAACACATCCTGCTGAGCAAGCCGGCATTTTTAGAATTTGTGTATCATTTTTTGTTTGGAAGATATGAATTTTTAAAATTTTGGTTTCGGAAAAACCTAGTTTTGAGAAAGGTTAGGTTAGGTTAGGTTGGAGGGGCCGTTCCCAGAAGGGAACACTCTTAGGGCCGGTTTTTTCATGTTTGGGTTGCAAGTTAACCTATGGGTAGTGTGTAATGCAGAAACCCCCTTCCAGGGAATAAACTCTCTTCAGTATTAAGGGTTTTTTAAAGTTAGCAACTTAATAAAGACATAGGTACTGGTACTGGTTCAATCAAGTCCGAAGATCTACCGTATAATGACTACAATGTTGTTAAGCGGTCCTGAAAATCGGGATAGGTAGCCCCCGACAAGCAAGAATGCAATCAATATATTGTTATGATTAGAACTTATGCTGGATCATATAGATATAGAAGGAACCGGAGAATAAAACCAGCTGCTAGTGGACGCCTCTCACTTCAATTTAATTTGTAAATATTTCGACCGGCATCACGGGTTTTATTCTCCGGTTCCTTCTAAATCAATATATTGTATTTAAATAAATAATAGAATAGGCCTATAATAAATTTATATAAAGAATTTTATTTTTTTTTGATAGAAATATATATAAGAAGCACTGCAATCTTTCAAAGCCGAGTTTTTTCTCAATTACATGTATTTAGTTTCCACAGTAGGGTACAATTGAATTCAAGATGTAAAATTTATAAGTATGGGAAAATATTTATATTTTGATACCATGGCAACCATTTCTCCTATCTTTTCTATGGAGTACAAGAGTAAAGTGGTCTTCAGAAGATTTCAATCACAAAATGAGAATATACATTTTATAGAGAATCTAAAAAATAAAATGATTTTTGAAATTAAAAAAAAATCGTTGGAGCAAATTTTGAGAAAATCGAAAAAAACTGAAAAAGTGAATCAGTAAAGTACTAGTACTTTTTGGTCGATTTTGTTCAAAAGCTTCGTGTCACGTCCCATGGGGGTGCCTAACTTAAATATAAAATTTCAACTTCCTAGCTCTTTTCGTTCTTGAGATATTTTGTTCACAGACACACACACAGACACACACACACACAGACACACAGACAGACCATGTCGCGAAAACCACTTTTTTGGATTCAGGGGACCTCAAAACGTGAAGATCCATCAAAATCTCGACATCGAATTTTGACATAACCAATACTTTTCTCTATATATATTACATATATACATAGGTAAGAGAAAGTAAAAGAAGATTCATTTAAACATAAAAAAGATGTCTAAATCGTCGTTTTGGCATTCATTGTCCTTCTATAGAAAAACCCTTTCGGGGGTAAACAAAGCACTCCACACACTTATGGTCTAAATTGAATTAATTTATTTTATGTGAGAGAGAGATTAAATTTTGAGACTTGAGCTAGAAAAGACTTTGCTATTTACAACTCTGACGATGATGATTTTATTTTCTAAATGCTTGAATTTATTTTGTTTTTCCTCTTGGAGTATTATAATGAAATGGGAAGAGAAGACAAAAATAAAAATAAACAATATCTACTAACGTGCTTTTTTTTTAATAATAAAAGAAAGAAATACACTTTAAGGGGTTCTATTTTGCATGCAGGCAAAATAATTATATTTCACTAGATCGTAAAGAATAAATAAACTAAAAGATGTACTGTAGCCTTCACGCCAATTTAGACAAATAAATAACAAGCCATTTTTATTTCTAGCAGAGAGAGATTTCCCTTCCGCCTGACTTTTTCGCTGCCCTTCGCTTTTTAATAGTGCATAGCGAGATAATTATCAGATTATTAATTTAAAAAAATAAATAAAAGTTTGAAACTTACTCAAACTTTATTTTGATAAAATATTTGAACAAATAAACAATGAAGTGTCAAAATTAACCCTTTGAAAATATAAATTTATCAACTTATTTTATCAAAAATTAAATATAATAATTTCTAAAACTGATAGGCCTATAGTATTATTATTTTGTTAAATGGGTTTTGATGAATTACATATATTAAGCTAAGATTGGCATCTTTTTATAAATTACTTCTTTAAAAAGTATTCAATTTTAAAATATAAATATTTTTACTTTCTCTTACCTATGTATATATGTAATATATATATATAGAGAGAAAGTATTGGATTCATGTCAAAAATTCGATGTCGAGATTTTGATGGATCTTCACGTTTTGAGGTCCCCTGAATCCAAAAAAGTGGTTTTCGCGACATGGTCTGTCTGTGTGTGTGTGTGGGTGTGTGTGTGTTCAATTTTAAGCATGAAGGAATTGAGCTATGAGGCTGAAATTTTAATTTAAGTTAAACACCCCCGGGACCGGAAAAATAAGCTTTTAATCAAAATCGGCTAAAGAGTACTAGTACTTTACTGATGTACTTTTTCAGTTTTTTTCGATTTTCTCAAAATTTGCTCCAACGATTTTTTTTTTAATTCAAAAATCAATTATTTTTTAGATGCTCTTTAAAATGTATATTCTCATTTTGTGATTGAAATCTTCTGAAGACCACTTTACTCTTGTATTTCATAGGGAAGATAGGAGAAATGGTTGCCATGGTAACAAAATATAAATATTTTCCTATACTTATAAATTTTACATCTGAATTCATATGTTTCGTACTGTCGGGAACTAAATATATGTCGACACAAAAAATCTGGTGTGACAAGCACAGTACACAACTTTCGATTACCGAAGGTAAGAGAAAGTTGTGTGCTGTGCGCCAGTCACACCAGATTTTTATTTTTTGAGACATACAATTGAAAAAAATTCACAAATAACAATAATAAAAAAGCTTTATCTTTTGCTAATGGACTATTCCATTTAATATTTTTTTTTTTTTTTTTTTTTTTTATTTACCTGCATTTCAAAGAATATACTGTATTTATATCATTGTAATAAGTGAGAGAGAGCGTTTATATAAGGATAGTCCGCCTCAGGCGTAGGGATGGGTTGAATCGCTGCGTAAAGTGTACTTAAACTATTTTCAATTAAAGTTTTATTGATATAGGCTACTTTTTAAAGAGTATCTAAAAAAATAATTGATTTTTGAATTTTAATCAAAATCTTTAGAATAAATTTTGAGAAATCGAAAAAATACATCAGTAAAGTACTTGTACCCTTTGTCCAATGTGATTGAAATTTCTTGAAATACTTGCGACATAGGTACTTGGCTTAAGTATAAAATTTGAGTACCGAGAGTTTTTTCGTTTTTGAGTAATTCCCATTAACCCACATTTTTTGATATTTCACTTGAAATCAATTTAATTTATTGTGAAAAAATCTTCAATTTCAAGAAGATCGATTCCAGTTAAAATATCAAAACATAATGTTTATGTAAATTTCTCTGAAAGAGATTTTATTGCTTTTAAATGGCTGTTTTATTGCTTTTCTTGAAATTGCCATTAAAAGGAGGCGATTCCCTTTTAGCTTGAATTTGACGTCATTTTCACAATCATTTGAATTAATTTCAACTGAAATACCAAAAAATGTGATTTAAATTAAATAACTCAATAAGGAAAGAACTCTCGATACTCAAATTTTATACATTATAAAAATCTAAATGTTTTTTCTCCGTTTTCCTTCAAGATACAAGAAAAGTATCAAAAAACAAGGAAGAAAGAAAAAACATCATAGCAAGAGAGGTGAAATGAAGAATCATTAGGCCGTTTTCAAATGAACATTTATCTATTGTAAAAATAATGTAATAAATAAAACTAATGAAAATTGAAATTATTTAAATCAAAATAAGTGAAATTTGAGAATAATTCCGATGAAAATCGGTTCCAGTGGACAAACGATCGGTCATATTTCAATCAAAAAAAAAAGTATCGAGTAAAAAAGGTACAAAAGTATCGATACCTTTTTCGTGTCCCTACTCAGGCGGGTTCGAATCAGCTGGGGTAAGCCCAGGGAGGTCCTGCTAGTAATTTATATATTTATTAAGCGTATATTTGTCCACATAACGCTGTCTAACAGCATCAAGAAGGAATATATTTATTTTGGGGGATTTCAAAGGAAATCAAAATTATTAGAATTCACACTTAAAGTAGAATCTCCGAAGTGTAACTGTAATAAGATGAAAGTGGTTAATGAGTCGATTAAAAGCATTGAATAATTCGATTTTTGGTAGCAATTTTTTTTGTTTTACGGGATCTCTAAAAAAAAAAAAAAAAAATGGTGTCGAGAATTGAACTCGAGACGTCTGGTTGGTTTGAGAAAACTTGAGATTTCTTATTTATTCTTTATTTTTAAATAGATTTACAGAATAGACTTACAATTACATACAAAAAAAAAAAAAAAAAAAAAAAACAAAGAATAAATAAATCATAACAAAATATATTTGGTATATTTTGGTTCAGAAAATATTTTTTAAATAAAAATTTAATATTTATAAAAAATATTTTTAAATTTTGGGGCCCCTTCTATACCGAGCCATGTGCCTAGTGGATAATCCGCCACTGCCTGTGTTTATAGTAATTTAGTGTTGCTAGCTCTTTTTACTTTCTCTTACCTCTATATATATGTTAATATATATAGAGAGAGAAAGTATTGGTTTCATGTCAAAAATTCGATGTCGAGATTTTGATGGATATACACGTTTTAAGGTTCCCTGAATCCAAAAAAGTGATTTTCGCGACATGGTCTGTCTGTGTGTGTCTGTGTGTGTATCTGTGTGTCTGTGAACAAAATATCTCAATAACGGAAAGAGCTAGGAGGCTGAAATTTTATATTTAAGTTAGACACCCCCATGGGACGTGACACGAAGCTTTTGAACAAAATCGACCAAAGAGTACTAGTACTTTACTGATGCACTTTTTCAGTTTTTTTCGATTTTCTCTAAATTTGCTCCAACGATTTTTTTTTAAATTCAAAAATTTTTTTTTTTTTATTTTTTTTTTTTTTTATTTTAACCCCTCTTTCCCTCTTCTCCCCCAAAAAAAAAAAGGAGAGGGGCGCGGGGAACAAAAAAAAAAAATTTTCTTCACATATAATTTTAATATAAAAAAAAAAAAATCCCCGTCGCCCACAAAAAAAAACAACACAATACCCAAAAAAATGGGGGAAAAAAAACAGACCACCCCTTCCTATTACAAAGGGGAAAGAAAGTTGTGTGTTCCCCCCCCCTCCCCCCCCAATTTTTTTTTTTAATATTAATTTTTTTAAAATATGGGATGGCATCTATGTTGAAAAATAAATATAAAAAAAAAAAGGTTGAGTTTTTTTTTATTTTAAAAACAATCCCTTACCCCAAAAAAAACCATGCAAAATTTCACCATAAATAGCCAAACCATTCTGGAGATAAAAGAAAATTTAGGGAAAAAAAATGGCGGCCAGCGGGAAAACGAAGCATTTTTGAACCTATGCTATAAGAAACTTTTTTCTTTATTTTAATATAATAAAAGCATTTAAGAGGTTTAGCAGCCTATTTCAGAAACATCCCGTATATATATTTTTAAATATCTCAAGGTCGGGTCTCGAGGTGCTGATTGTAAAGCTATTTAAAAAATTTTTTTATAGATTAATGACATTAAATAAAATATAATTTTTAAAAATTCGGTCTATATCTTACAGATAATTAAATTGTGTTAAAAAATAATTAATTTTTTACCTTTAATAAATTAGCTGGAATGTTTCAAATGAAAGGAAATAAAACGCTTGTTTCCCAATGGGGAGAACTAACGCCATCTCTTACAGCCTAGAGTAACCAGCTTCTCATTCGTCGTTTAACGGTTTTTCGGCGCGCACCTTAATTCCTAGCCAGACAAAGTTATTATCGCCAAATTTAAATAATTTTAGTCACCAAAATCTTAAGATATTTAATGAACGTCATTTCAGTTTGTGATTGGTGGTGGGGGGAACAAACAAATCATATGTCTTTTTTACAATCTCTTACCTATATATTAATTTATAGAGAAAAATGTAGTCTATATTCTCATTTTGCTCTCAAAATTATTTGAAGCACCCTTTACTCTTGTACTTTATAGACCAATATTTTGGCTTTGCAAGCACCAAAAATATTCTGAAATTTATTAAAGGAACAGTGAATCAAAAAAGTTATAAAATCTCTATTCTATGTGTATAAAAGAAATCTCCCTCAAGCCAAGTGCTGATTGTGTTTTTTAATCACATAAATCTAGATTTTTTTTTATTTATTGGATTAAATGAATAAAGTAAATTATACAAAAAGAAAAATCAATAATTACGTAGGCATATATAAAAGTTCTCTTCTACTTTTTGGATTTATAAAAGCAAAACTCCAATTGAATGAGTTTATTTACCTTTGCTGTTTAGTTTTTTATTAAAGAAATAAACTTGAAATGTCGTAAACTCTAGTTAAAGTCATCTAGTATTCTACATTAAATAAATAACTTTTTATTTGGAAAAATAGAAACCATCAAAAAAAAAAAAAAAAAAAAAAATTATAATACATTTTTTATATAGTAAAAGTGAGATCTTTACTTAAGCATATAAGAAATTATAGACTATTCTTATTAAATAAAATATTGTATTAAAATAGTCTGGTATTTTTCTTTTATTCATTTAAGACCTTTTTACGGCATTGGAGGCCCGTTCCTTTTTATTTCAATTGATTGGTAGCAAATTCAATTTAAATATGTATATAAAAAGCAAAAGTGTGGGGTAGTAGGACCCACGGCAGGAACGAAGTTCCTCACGCCTTTTCTTCAACTCAGAATATAATTTAATATGAATATTATTTAAATAGACGCCTCGGCGGGCTTTCCGTCTAGCCAGGGAGCTGTCCCTGCTGGAACCTCTTGCGTCTACGGTAAATATAAGGAAATAAAGAGGAGGTGGGCGTGGCCTCGCCAAGACTTCGGCTAATCTCGTCTTCCACCGCCGTCGCTCGGGCGCTGGGAACACATTTTTGTTAGGAACGCGTTTTTGTTAAGTTACATTTTCTCCCAATTCACCCTGCGTAAGCCGAGTTAAAGAACTTCGTTCCAAAAAAATTATTTATTTGTCTACGTTACCAGTTATTTAAGCACGGTAGCAAGTTCTATTTCTGTCTGTCAAAATGTTACATCACCATCACTCCGGTTGAGCCAGTGAGAGTGAATAATTCCATTTAATATGGCGTATACCAGGTACTTACTTTCAAAAGGTAATCCATAATTATTTTATAGAGTATTTAAAATTATTTTTGATTTCTTACGATAATGTAAACTAAATTCTCGAAATTTATCATTTTATAAACGATAAATTAAATAAGTATTTTAGTGATTATAGAAATCTGGATTATTATTATCGGGATTCCCATTTATTTACTCTAGGTGCTTTCGTGCAAGAAGACACACACCTCAAACCCAACCGGCCTATGACCGTAGCCATCTACCGGCACCCAAGTTACATTATTTCTTTAACTCTAATTTCTCCTCCTGAATTCATTTCTAGCTAATCGACTAATCATTATTTCTAGTTCCATCATGTTTATTTTATCCAATCTCTTCTATGCTATGGAGGATGTCCTAGTTGAGGAGGGACTCCCTTAGCACCGGCATGTAGCCTACTCCTTTCGAAGAATGCATCACTGAGAGGCAGGGGCGTATATAGAAATTTTTTTCGGGGGGGGGGCCGAACTCAAAAATTTTTCTGCAGAAAATTTTTTTTTTTTAAGAAACTAAATTTTTTTTCACACGAAATTTTTTGCGGAACATTTTTTCTTTTGCGGAATCAAAGTTTTCCACCCTGCGGAAAAATTTGTTGCGCTGATGTCTGTATATCCCTATATATGTCTATGTGTTTGGAAAATTTCGGGGGGGGGGGCCCCCGCCCCCCCCCCCCTTATATACGCCCCTGCTGAGAGGGAACCTTTTTTACGTCTCTTCCAAAGAACAAGATGTCACAGCAACTCCCTCTCCTCGTAGAGTTGCCTCAGTATTTTTGTTAATTTATATAAATCTGAACATGCAGAAAGGCCATTAGTGAAACCAGTAATTTCCCTGACTGGTGTTACGATTTTTGTTTAAAGAGACTTTCCTGTTTGGCTTTAAGAAGGCTCCTTAGGGTGTTTTATGGTTAATTTAATAATATTTAAAACAAATGCAAACATTTTTGCTTTTTTAAGTGAAAAGACAATAAGTTTCAAAAATATTATTTTTTCTTTCTGCTTGGAGGGGAGGGGGGTATAGGTTGAAATAGAGTATGTCATTTTTAGCTAATTTAATAACTAACTAAAACTAAATTCTCTTAATTTATTATAATCATAAAAGAAACATCAAATAATTTTATATAAATCTGAACATGAAAATAGAGTGCCATTTTTGTTTGTTTAATAAAAAAAAAAAAAAACAATTTAAAAGTTGAAATATTTTTAAAAATCGAGATAATTACGAGAGGAAAAAAAAAGATTATTAAAGTTTGTGCAGTTAGTGAAATTTAAGATCTCATAAGGCTGGCTTTATTATTAGCGTTTCAAACAATTATTTTTTGAAATTTTATTTAGGGATTTTCTTATATTAGTCCCATGGTAGAATTCAGGTATTCCAACAAGAAAGTAAATTAATGAATACAAAGATTGGCTAAAGCCCCTCGGCTTGTTATAAAAGTAATTATCGTTCAAATGCTGAAGTTAATTACGTTTTTTTATTTAGGTCATTTGAAATTAAAATTCTAAGCACAGTCTTTTATTAGAATGAATACATTAATTCTTTCCAAGTGGTCTCTTGTCATAAGACATAAACTATTTATTTAAAAGACAATGTGTAGAATAAAGAAACAATGATAAATTGGCAAAGTGGCCCTCTGATTGAATGTCTAAAAGGTGGAGGGGGAAAGGTGGGAGGGGAATTAAATGTCAAATTAACTTGAGGTGTTTTCAAAACAGGAACAAAACAACCATTAGAACAATTGTCTAAGTTTTTTTTTCAGCTGTTTGTCTACGTTTAATTAAATTTATTTATTTTATCAAAGGGGAAAATAAGAAAGCAGCAGCAATACTTTTTAATTTTCTAAAAGTCCAATTTTAGACCCTAGGGCTTAAAACTGCAGGTAAAGCTCATGTTTTTAGGCACAATTGTGATACATTTATTTAATTCAACATTTTTTGTGAGTTTATTTTTTGTTACTGATTCAATTTTTTAAATTTTTGAATCTTTTTCAATTTATTTAAATTACCGTAATAAATTTTTAGGTATTTAACAATTTGTGAGATGTTGGTGGACCATATATTCCATGACTCCCGGAAATCGAACCCGGGATCTGCCTTTCCAGGGCTACACTTTCTATCAGTCCAATTGAGATGTTTATAGCTTTTTTGACTTTCTCTTACCTCTATTTATGTTAATATACAGAGAGAGAAAATATTGGATTCATATCAAAAGTTCGATGTCGAGATTTTGATAGATATATACGTTTTGAGGTCCCTGAATCCAAAAAAGTGGTTTTAGCAATATGGTCTGTCTGTGTGTGTGTATGAACAAAATTTCTCAAGAGCGAAAAGAGCTGGAAGGTTGAAATCTTATATTCAAGTTAGGTGACGCCCCCGGACGTAACACGAAGCTGCCTGCACTCAACTAATTGGCTTATATTATTAATTTTTGTATTTTTTAAATTATAATTCAATCATTTTACATATTAATTTTTAAATATCTGTAACCGAATGTTCATGGAATATATGATTGTGTTATTATTTGTATGCCTATATTGACAACCCGCAAGCTCTGAGGATGGTCTTGACCAAGACCGAAACGTCAGCCTAGTGGGTCAATAAATGAAATAATTTTAGCTGCTATTCTTTTATTTACCTATCCCCAAATCATTATTGAGCTTCAGCTAAAAAAAATGTTTAGAGGTCTAATAACCTCAATATAATGGCATAGGTCCGTAATATAAAATTACCTAACAAAAATTTCATCATAAATAATAGTAGATCTTTGTAAAAAAGCTGAGAAGAAGAAGAGATCACAATCATTGACAAATTCATTTAATTTTACTTAATCACCTTTATTATTCCAACAAACTTTGGGAATTAGATCAATGAATTTCGGATTTTAAGTTTTATTATAATCATAAATTCTCAAATAGTAATTTCAAGTGCTTAAGCTAAGCTATAAATTAAGATAAAAAAAAGTTTGATCACTTAAAGTCATTCTTTTTGCTGCTTTTCAACCAGTTTAATCTGAATGGACTTGCATGATAAAGATTAGTTTAATCTCTCAAGCAATATTTTTTGTGCGTCCAAACAAAAAACAACTTCTGCTTTTGACTTGAGGCAGGAAAATGTAAAAAAATCCAGAAGGTAAAAGTCATTAATTAAAATTAGAGCCCAGTAATTAGTGAATCAAGAAGTAAAAAAAAATAAGCCAATTTAGTTAATGCCATTCAAGACAATGAACTAAATATTATATTATGTATGCATTAATCAATTTTAAAAATGTATTTTCATAGAATTTATCATATCTTTAATGTGCAGGTGTTTGTTTACAAAAAAAGAATTTAAATAATTTATTTTCTAATTATATATATTTTTTTTAAGATAATTTAATAATACTTACATGAATATTTTATTTTTAATAATATCATTAGTATGTGTGAAAGTATTTATTACATTTCGTGCTTCTTATCCCCGATTAGAAGCTTCCTGCCCTCAGGCCATCTGGCATAAAAATTGAAAAATCTGGTGTGACTGGCGCACAGCACACAACTTTCTCTTACCCTTCGGTAAGAGAAAGTTGTGCACCGTGCTGGTCACACCAGATTTTTTGTGTCGAGATATATTTAGTTTCCCATAGCACCTTAGTTTCAAACTTGCATTTTAAATGTTGACTGCTTCAAATAAACTATGGTTATTTTTCAAAATTTTAATCTCATATTTGGACATTTTATACACAATATAGAATCGTAAATAAATACAAAATTTCATAAGAATTGGAAAAAAAAAATTTTAAATGCGTAAAAAGTTCCAAAGGACCCCCTTTTGAATCGAAATTAACATACAAATCCCTATAGGAAATTAACATTGGCCAAATGCGAAGATAAGGTAGAAAAATTTAAAACGCGTAGAAAGAGAGAAGATAGTTTTGTGAGAGAGAGAGATATGTTTTCTCCGAAAAAAAAAATGGGCGTTTAAATAATAATTGATTTTTAATCTAATAAAAAGAAAAAGATTTAAATTCGGTTACCATGGCAACCATTTATTTCTCCTATTCTTTCCTATGAAGCACAAGAGTAAAGTGTGCTTCAAACAATTTTGAGGGAAAAGCGAGAATATACATTTGAAAGAGCATCTAAAAAATAATTGATTTTTGAATTTTAATCAAAATCGTTAGAGCGAATTTTGAGAAAATCGAAAAAAACTGAAAAAGTACATCAGTAAAGTACTAGTACTTTTTGGCCGATTTTGATTAAAAGCTTATTTTGTCGGTCCCGGGGGGTGTTTAACTTAAATATAAAATTTCAGCCTCATAGCTCAATTCCTTCATGCTTAAAATTGAACACACCCACACACCCACACACCCACAGACAGACCATGTCGCGAAAACCACTTTTTGGATTCAGGGGACCTCAAAACGTGAAGATCCATCAAAAATCTCGACATC
>JAKCPI010013010.1:0-16685 GCA_023213315.1 Euborellia annulipes | reverse complement strand
ACATAATTGTTTTTTTGTATTTAAATAATATATAATAAATCAGCCGGTCTGCCGTATAGCCTGAGAGCAAATGAAAAAAATAAAAAGCTAGAGATCCTGGGTTTGATTCCCCTGAAACTTAGCCCACCAACAAAAAACAGTCTTATTAAATGAAAAAAAAAAAAATATTTTTAAAGAAATTCTAAACGTAGTCCATTAATTTTTAATTAAACACATGTTTACAATAAGTTGCTTTTTATAATCAGAGATCCTTTTTCACTTTTAAAAGATTGTATTTTTTTTATTACATTCAATTCATTTTCTAAACCATGCTATTTTTCTGATCAAAATGATATGCAACATTTCTATTTTATTTTATTCGGTTTGGATAAAAAAGGCACTTTTTGGTTTGAGGTGGATTATCCGCTTTTTTTTAATAATAAGATCACAACAATAAGAATATAATTAATTAAAATTTAAAATTTATTATTAATAAATTTAATTTGAATTTAATTATTAATAAATTTAATTTGAATTTAATTATTAATAAATTTAATTTGAATTTAATTATTAATAAATTTAATTTGAATTTAATTATTAATAAATTTAATTTGAATTTAATTATTAATAAATTTAATTTGAATTTAATTATTAATAAATTTAATTTAAATTTAATTATTACATTTATTTATTTATTATTTTTTTTTTAAATGAAATTTGATATTTATTTAATTTAATGTTAGAAAATCAATACCAACCGATAGCTCGTAACAATTTAATTAAAGATTTTTTTTTTTTTATTTCTTTTCTCCTCTGGGGAATTTGGACTAACAGAAAAGAATTGCGCGCGCGCTCTCTCTTTTTCTATTACGTTTAAATTAGCTAAGGGGGTCGCTTCCTTAATTTATATCTATATATCAAAGCAAAGCAAGCAAGCCGGGGGGCAAATGAAATATAAGCCCACCCATTTCTTATGTCTTTAAATCTTGACGTTATTTCTGAGTTCTGAGAAAAAAAAAAATTTCCTCTTTGGTGGTGGAGGTGCTGGGAAGAGGATTTCATTCGTTCTGCTTAAGGAAAGGTGGAAAGTTTATTTGTGGTACAAAAATTCATTTGTTCTGAGAGATAAAAATTTGCTTTGTTATTTCTTTCTGATGACGTAACAATTTCGAAATATAATTAATAATCAGATATAATAGAGATAAACCAACTTTTAAATTATTAATATAAATTATAATTTGTTTGATTTTAATTAATGTGATTTAAAATATTTTTTTTTTCAATTTTAATAATTAAATTAATAATTATATTATTTGCTCATTATTGTTATTAAAAAAATGGCCGACTCTCTTCACTTCGATGAAAAAAAGAATTTTTTAGCCAATTTACAAGAGATTTAGATACATGTGTTACATATCATTTTAAACAGAAAAATAGCAGGATTCAGAATATATATATAATGTATTAAATAAACTAATTATTGGCATCTGTTAAGAGAGGATTTTTTTCGTTAAAAAGTTTGTTTTTTTTTACAAAGCACAAAATTTATTTGTACTGAGATAAATTTATTAAAAAAATATAATTTCCTGGTGGCGTAGGAATTCCAAAGTAATCAATCAAATAGAACTTTTAAAAGAGGTTATGTGATTATTAATAATTAATTAAAATACATTAAAAGTTCTATTTGATTGATTACTTTGGAATTCCTACGCCACCAGGAAATTATATTTTTTTAATAAATTTATCTCAGTACAAATAAATTTTGTGCTTTGTAAAAAAACAAACTTTTTAACGAAAAAATCCTAATAATAATAATTATAATCTATAATTTATTTAATGATGACAATTTAAATTTAAAAAATATTATAAACTATAATAATGATATCTCAATTTTATTAATAATTAAATTAATTGTATTATTTGTTCATTGTTGTGAATAAAAAAGAAAAATGGCGCTCTCTTCACTTCGATAAAAAAAATAATTTTTTACCCAATTTACAAAAGATTTGGATACATGTGTTATATATCATTTTAATCAGAAAAATGGCAGAAATTAGAATATAATAAAAATTTAAATGTTATAGGAGAAAAATTGCCGTTGATTTAAATACAGAAACGATTAATTATACTATCCGTGGAGCCCTTTTTATTTTTGTGGTTAATATTTGAAAAATAAATTCGATTTAAAACAAAAAAAAGAGCCTCATAAGTATTTAAAAGGAGATAAAATCGAATATAATTTGTTTGTTTGTTTGAGGCATCATTAAACGCCATGTCATAATCAGATCATCAGATTTGATGCCTTTGTGTCTTGCCTAAAAATACATAAAAAGACAAACATTCCCGCCCAACTCTTAATTAGTGAGGGATAAATAGTAGGCAGAGAATTCAATTGACATGGTGGGCTTTGATCTAACCTTTGGTCAAATACAAACCAAATCCTTAATTTATACCCTAGAACAAATTAAAATTTAATTATAGAGTTAAAAAAAAACAACAGTTTGGACGGTAATTATCGTCGGTAAAAATCTACGCTAAAAATGTTCGTTTTTTGATTAATAAAATGTAAAATTAGAGTTGAACTCACCATAAAATAGACGAATAACAAAAGAAATCAGAGTTGAAACAATAAGACTCACCTGAAACAAAAGAACAAAAAAAATATTACAATAATATTCTTCATATAAAATTTTAAATTAGAAATAATAAATTATTTTAATTATATTAATTTAATTAAAATTATAATTATTTATATTCTTTGATCATTGTTGTGATTTCATTTAATAAAAAAGGCAAAAAAAAATGGCGGATTCCCTCACCTCAAACGAAAAAAAGTATTTTTTAATAAATTGCAATAAACTTACCTACATGTATGGCATATCATTTTAATTAGAAAAATGGCAGCTTTTTAGAATATATAATACAAAAAGTATGCTATCAATATTAAAAAACTTTTTGTTCAAAAATGCTGACATAAGCAACAGATTAGCCCCCCAACCGGCGGATCTGCGAAGCAGAATATTCAACAAACAATGTCAAGAGGTAATCAATATGAGTGGCCTTGATGATGAAGGCTGTTGAACGTTTGCCGGAATCTATCGATATATCAAATTTTATTCAATAAAATATATTTTTGAAGTCTAAATGGCCAAAATGAAAAAGAAAAAAAAACTCCCACTTTATCAGCAAATGGTATCTTATGAGTGTTCAAAAAGCAAGAAGCTCGATTTTGATAGGTTAACTACGCCTGTAAAGATATATTGAAATATGATGGGTTATCGATAGATGTCAGCACCTCCCTACCTTATAAAATACATATCCAATTTAAATTACTATAAATAATTAAAAATTAAATAATTTAAAATTATATTATATCTTAATAAATAAATAAATATCTCATATAAAAATATTAAAAAAAAAATTTTAATTAAATTATCAAGTAACTCAATATGAATAATAAATATAAAAAAAAGGAAAATTCTTTTTTTAAAGAGATTCTTTTAAACATATGAAAGAGAAAAGAGAGAGTAATATATTACTCCGAATAAGTAATTCTATCAAAAGAAGACATACACATCTACCTATAACGATATTGTAAGGCAAGAGGAGCAATTCATCAAGATTAAATTTATAATTTCATAATATATTTACACTATTTTAAGCCATTTAAGTTAGAACTTGAGCATTTCTATTCTTTCCCATCCACCCGATAGGTACAGCATATAAACCTTAAAAGTCGAAGCAGATACTTACATATAATATATATAGTATATATATAGTTATACTTAAACCCTAAAATAAATATTTTTTTTATAGAAAATTTAAATTTAAAAATTCCTCCCTTCGAGGTAGCCTGTTTCTCGAATAAGTGAGAATAGGTTTACACGCCAATATAAGATTTTAATTCTAATTTTAGTTGTTATTTACGGCGAGAGGAAGACTTGGCTCGGGTAACTCGCTACTCACACAAACGTTGAGCAATTGAGTGTCCTTTTTTTTTCAAATAAATAAGCACAATCAATATTCCACTTTACCCTTTAAAACATTTCATTTTAATTATTTTCTTTTCATTTGAACCTGAATGTTTATGGAATATTAAAAACGTTCAATTCATTCGATTGAAATCGTAAAAAATAAACAGAGAAATAATTAAATTTATCAATTTGAGTCTATAATAAAAATAAAAGTAGAAAGAGTTCCGTCCTCTAGTGCTCAAGCAATTTAATTTCTTCTTTTTTTTTACGATTAAATAACACGGAAAGGGAAATACATGAGAGGAATTTTATTACAAGTATCAAACAAATAACTCTTCGATTTTGAAGATGACAAGAGACTTTCCTTTCAAATTTAATTACAAAATGTCATTTAAACGCCTTGTAGCTGATTAATTAGAAATTTTATTTGAAGAATTTGTGTGTGGGCGGGTGTATTTACTCATTAATATGGCCATAACGAAGGACAAATATCTTTAGGGTAGAAATGGTTTGCATTTCATATTAAATATCAACATTCCTGCTCTGTGTAGCTACTAAAGGTAATAAAATAAATCGTTTTTAAAGAGGAAGAAATGTTAATGGAAAAAAATTCTTTTTTTTAATACTTTGTGGTCCTGAAGATGGGTGATGTTTAGTCCCCGAAACGTTAAATTAAAATAATTCGGTCCAAAAGGAAGGCTCTCATTTTATTTCATAGAGACATTCTTGTAATATGAACAGATTTATTAAATTCATATATCACGAGATGTTTTTAATCAATGTTACAAAATAAAACAATTTTTAAACTTAATTTTATCAATACAATTTGTTTTTTAGAGTTTTGATTTTTTAACACCGCCTAAATCCATTTATTTAAAAAAATTAGATAAAAAATTTATCTATACAATGCAAAAAACCCCATGAAAATCGGTCAAGTAGTTTCGGAGTAAAAGCGTTTAGAATAAAAAAATAAATAAAATAATTAAATCTCACAATTATTATTCTATAATTAATCATTTATATATTTTTTTTAAATTTTATTAATTGCATTGTTACATAATTAAATATTTTAATTTTAATTGTAATATTTCTCTTTAAAATTAATGATGCTCCAAGTGCAATTTAAAATTTCCAATTTTTAACGATTTAGAATAGATTTAGATATCAAGTGTGATATATTATTTTATTCAGGAGAACGTCTACTTTCAGAATATACAAACAAAACAACATGTTATGTGTTAAAAAAAAATTATTTCTTGCATTATCGTGATTCAAAAAAAAAAAAAAAAAAAATCCCAGACTTGGATTGATCGGCGATAAAAAAAGAATTTTTTTTGTTGATTACTAAATATATTGGTTAAGAGAGGACTGTCACTTCCAATCATTACAGCATGCATTGATAACACTTTGACGCTAATGTGACATCACTAATGAGATGAATAAATGAAAGTGACATTCGAGCAGAAAAAAAAATCTAATTTTGGGATGATACATATTAACAGAATTCTTTTTTTTATTATTATTAGACCTACTAATTTATTTTCAACATGAATATTTAACTAAAATTAGGTCGAGATGGAATTTTGTAATATAGTCCAAAGAATTCATCGTTGGCACTAGAAGATTCTTAAATTTTATTCAATTAGAGAAAAATAAATAACACAAGGTTAAGTTCCAAAAAGATTTTATATTATCTTATGCGCATTTCAACGTAGATGGCAGCAGTGTATCTTATTATGCCTCCATCTACGATGGATATAAATAAAACTTAACCTTGTGTTTTAAAAGATCGCTTATAACGTAAATTATGTCTAAACGGTTAGATTTTTTGAAAAAATGAATATAACAAAAATTGTTTAAAAATTAATTTAAAAAACATTTACAAAGAAATTTTTTCAAAGAATATAAATAACGAATATATAGATAAAAAACTAAAAAAATCGAAAGAGTAAAGTACTCTTTAAGAGCTTTATTTATTAAATTCAAAATAAACATTTTATTTGTCTTTAATTAAATAATTAAATTTTGGAATTAAAAGAAAAACAGATCAACTGATTTTACGGAAATGTAAAAACAAATTTAAAAAAATGATACAATTATTTCAAAATTTGGTGGTCTAGGATTAAATAATGGCTATTTCTTCCCTTCTCTCTCTCTCTCTCTTTCTTCTCAACAATTGAATTTCCATGAAGATTACATTTCCTTCCTCGTATTCAGTTGACAGCTTGCTGATTTTGAATCTGGTTTGTGGTGGCCACTCAGCAATTTATGTATCTTGAAGGAGAAGGGTCAATTCCCTAGGGAACTGGCTCTCTTGTCGGAATTTCTATTCCTTGAATAATTAATAAGTAACCATTTAGATTTAGAGGGAAGGAAATAAAAAATTGAATTAATCAATTACGTTCTTTTGCACACCAAACGTTATGAGAAAAAATATCATATACCGGTATATCCTAAAAGCTGCCATTTGTCTGTTTAAAATGATATATAACACTTCTTGATAAATTTATTGCAAATTATTAAAAAAGTAATTTTTTTCTTTGAGGTGAGTTAGCGTCAGTCCGCCATTTTATTTTATTATGATCACAACAATTAACAATGAATATAAATAATTAGAATTTTATTTTTAATAAATTATTTTAATTGTTGATTTAAAATCCTGTAAATTTATTTCTTATAACTTTCATCCAGTATTTTTTTGTTATTTAACCTAAAAAAAAAAAAAAATAAATAAACTCAAGTTTTTCATATCAACATGCAACTGATACATAGATGAAATTTATATTTTGATTTTCATAAATAAAGCATTTAAAGAGTTATTCTTGCAACATATTAGCCCTAGGATTTAATAAATAAGCGAGAATTGAATTTTTTTTCTATTAAACAACATATAATTTTAATTACATATCCTGATTCTTGCTATTTTTCTGATTAAAATGATATATAACACTTTTGGATAAATTAATTGCAATTAATTAAAAAAGTCCATTTTTAATTTGAGGTGAGAGAGCGTCAGTCCCGCCATTTTTTTTTTTTTAATAAGACATCGCAACAATAAACAAAGCATATAAATAATTAGAATTTAATTTTAATTAAATAAATTTCGTTTTCACCCTTAAAATATTTCTTTAAAGACTTTTTCTTTTTCTAACAGTATTTTACATAAATTAATTTTAAATCCCCCTTTGAAACAAAATAATAATTTTATTTTTCAAGAATGCTTAGATTAAGGTAAAACAGCATCCTTCGGGCCTTTCTTATCAGAGAATAAAAGGAGTTGCTCTTTTGTTCATTTCTTACTAAATTTGGAGAATGTGACAAGGAAATGAGGAGGGAAATGTGCGATATTTAATCATGTCAAGAACTAAACTACATCTCTCTAATTGCGGTTAAAATTCAAATGAATTTATTCTTAATGACGTTATACCATATGTCCCCACTTATGGCGTAAATTATTAATTTGTCAAGAAAAAAATTGTATGTAGCCTAAAAATATACATTTTATCTACTTTTAATTAAAAACTAAAAAGCTGCCATTTTCCTGATTAAAATGATATGCCACACTTGTGGATAGATTTATTGCAATTAATTAAAAAAGACTATTTTTGATTTGAGGTGAGAGAGCGTCAGTCCGCCATTTTTTTTTTTAGTAACAAAAGAATATTACTATGACCATCTTTTTTGCTAATTAAAAATATTAAAATAAAGTAATTATATAAAAATTCTATTATATAAAAATTTTATATTCTTTGTTTATTGTTATGATGTTTTATTAAAAAAAAAAAAATGGCGGACTGACGCTTTCTCACCTCAAATTGAAAATAGACTTTTTCAATTAATTACAATAAATCTATCTACAAGTGTTATATATCATTTTAATCAGAAAAATGGCAGCTTTTATAAAAGAATAAGATTTAATAAAAATCAAATTCAAAAAAAAAAAAAAATATTATATTAAAAATTGTCATTTGTAGTTAACTAATTTTATTCAAAACCCAGGGCTCCACATATTCAGATTAGTCTAGAATTATATTTAAAATTTCATCGTTCTACGATTTGTAATTTGCAATATACAAACATACAAACTAACGTGTATTTCCGGATTAATTCTGAATATATTAATGTTAGGCGCCTCTACTATTGTGTGTGTGTGTATAATAGCTTATATAAAGTGTTAATTTAACTTCGGGATTTGGATAAATCCGGCAGAAATCTCCATATTTGAAGTATGCTCTGTAATCAATATCAAATGTAGCACAGAGAGAGAGAGAGAGAATGTGATTAACGACCCCGTAAAAGAGGGGATGGGGAAAACACTTGTTTTAATTTATTATTGTAACGATACTTTGATTACAATTACTTTAATGATGACGTGGGAGAAAAAAAAAGAAGATTATTTTCATTTTTAATTAACTGCACTCTTAATAATTATTTCTTTTCATCAATTATTCTAAAAAGTTGCCATTTTTCTGATTAAAATGATATGCCACACTTATTGATAAATTTATTTTAATTTATTTAAAAAGGCATTTTTTTCTTTGAGGTGGGCGAACGTGTCCTCCATTTCTTTTTAATAAGTTCGCAACAATAAACAAAAGAATATAATAAGACCTTTTTTGCTAATTAAAAATATTAAAATAAATTTTTAATAATTAAATATTATTCTATTTTTTAATATTCTTTGTTTATTGTTATGATGTTTTATTAAAAATTAAAATGTTTTATTAAAAATAATAAATAATTAGAATTTTATTTTTAATAAATTAATTTTATTGTTGAAATAAAATCAAATAAATTTATTTCTCTAAATTTTGTTTTTTGTTGTATTATAACCTAAATAAATAAACTCAAGTTTTTAATATCAAATTTCATATATAATGCATCCAATTTATAATTTATATTAATATTTAAATAAATAAAGCCCTTAGAGATTACTTTAATTTATTCTTGAAATTTGTTAACCCTACAAACTCTATAAATAAATTTGGATTTTGTTCAATTAGTTATAAATTTTTAATTATATATCCTATTTCTTGCTATTTTCCTGATTGAAATGATATGCCACACTTATAGATATTTATAGATAATTTATTTTAATTTATTAAAAAAGCCTTTTTTTGATTTGAGGTGAGAGAGCGTCAGTCCGCCATTTTTTTTATTTTTTGTAAAGCATTCAGAGAATTTTCTTTTTTGGCTGCCTCTGCTTCTATATCTCCTTTAATTGTTGTGATGCTTTAATAAATAAATATGGAATATTCTTTGTTTATTGTTGTGATCTTAGTAAAAATGGCGGACTGACGCTCTCTCATCTCAAACGAAAAAAAGGCTTTTTAATAAATTAAAATAAATTTATCTACATGTGTGGCATATCATTTTAATTAAAAAAATGGCAGCTTTTAGAATAGATGATAAAAAGTATGTTATTATTAAAAACCGGATTTTAAGCAAAATGCTTATTGCTGAATTTTTTAAGCAACCATTAGATATTTAATTTTCTACACGAATTACACAAAACTAAGTGTATTTAGATTACATTAATAAGCTGCCATTTTTCTGATTTAATTGATATGCCACAATTAATTTTAATTTATTAGAAAAGCTTCTTTTTGATTTAAGGCGAGGTAGCGTCAAGCCGCCATTTATTTTTAACAAACAAAGAATATAATAATTTTATTTTTCTCCTAATAAAAATAAATCTTTCCAGCCGTTAATATTAATGGAAGTTTAAGGGGTGTGAGGGAGAATTTTCCCCTTTTTCTCTTAATAAACTCCGTAAGCTGGAACGTAAATGATGTAATTTTCAACCGGATTAATGGGCTTTAACTCAAAAGCATATTCTGTCGTTGCTAATAAGACTTTAAACCCATTAAGATTCACACTAGAAAGTAAACTTTTGACCATCTGATGGCTAGCTAACTTCTCTCTTCTGTCCGCTGCCACCGGAAAGACAAGAGACAGAGACAGAGAAAAGTTACACTTTGGTTAGAAAGTGTTTAAACTTTACTTTAAATACAAGAAATAAAAAACAAATTAAACTAACGATCAATACGCATGATGAGAAGTTTGAAGAAATTTTTTTTCTTAGATAACACAGATTTTTTATTATAATATTCTTGTCCGTGCCATTTTTCTGATTTAAATGATATGCCACACTTGTATCTAAATTTATTACAATTGGCTAAAAAATGTTCATTTTCGATTGAAGTGATAGAATATCAACATCCGACATTTTTTTAAATTAATATCACAACAATATAGATAATTATAATTTATTTATATATTAATTAAATTCAAATTAAATTTTTATTAATTACGCTTAATTGATTAATTAATGCCTCATTTTTATTATTAGGATTATATTTTAATATTGCTTGCTTATTGTTGTGATCTTTTATTTATAAAAATGGCGGACTGACGCTCATCCACCTCAATCTAAAAATAGGCTATTTTCAATAAATTACAATAAATGTATCTATAAGTGTTATATATCATTTAAATCAGAAAAATGGCAGCTTTTAAAATATATTATAAAAAAACTTTGGTTTATTAGACTCATTTTTAGTTTGAAAATAAAAAATTTATTAAAAAGGGATTTATTTGAAGGTCAAAGAATATAGAAGCAATTAATTTTGGCAAAAATTAGTGAATTCAAACAGTCTATAATTATTCTTATAATTTTGTTAAATTGTAAAAATAAATAAAACTCTTATTTAAATTCGCTGAAGTCTGTGTAAAGTGAGTTTTAATTGCATGCTATAAATTTTTTTTTTTTTTTTTTTTTGCGCTCTACAAATATTTTCCCAAGTCATGTATTTCCTCTCTCGAATGGGCGGAAGATAAATATTTTTCTTTAAACGTTAAAAAAAAAAAAACCTTGAAAAGAAAAAAAAAATAAAAGAAAATAGTACGAGTATTTGAATATTTGATTAACAATGGTGACGTCAAAAAAAATTATATTCTTTGTTCATTGATGTTAAAAAAAAAAAAAAATGGCGGACCGACGCTCTTCCACCTCAAATCAAAAAGTGAATTTTTTACTCATTTTTTTTCAACCGACATACAAGTGTTGTATATCATTTTAAACAGAAAAATGGCAGCTTTTAGAATATATATACAGTTATTTTATACATGATTAAATTTTGAATAGCATAATAAGCCAAAGTACTTTTTTTTCATAATCGTTATTAAATGAACTAAAAATGCATTCAATATTTTTGAATGAATGAATGAATGAATGAATAAATAAATAAAAATAATAAAACTTTTTCCATTCATTTAAATAAATAAATATACAAATCTCTTCTTCAAATATAATAATAAATCAATAGAGATTAAAAAAAAAAACTGTTTTAGCAACTTTATTCCATTAATTTCTACTTTTCCCGTCCGTTTTTTTTTTTTTAAATGGAATCGAATTCATTTTTTACGATTCATTTTCTCCTCTTTTTTTTTTTTTTTGCTTAATTTATGATACGATTTTTTTTTTTTTAATTTCATGATCTGTTGAACATCAAAATGAAGTCGATATTAAATATTACATCATAGAAGAGAGAGTTTCAATTAAAAATAAAATTAATGTGGAGAAAATAATTATTTTTTAATTTAGATAGTGAAAGCAAATAAATGATATAATTTTTTACTTTTTAGTACCTAAAAAAATCTTAATTTTAGTGTCTTTTGGAATACTAAATTTACAAATTTCCCTTGTAAATAATAACTACTATGCATTTGTCTACTAAATTTACAAATTTATGCGTTCAAATATTATCTACAAAAAAAAAAAAAAAAAAAATTAAAATTACAATTTTATTTGAAAAATAGTAATATATATTGTAATTTTACTTACATTGTATAATAATTTTCGTTAAAAATTATCTTGTAATTTTAGAGAGAGCAGTTTGGGATTAATAGAACCACGTTAAATTAAGTAGCTTAAAAAGTATGGGTCTTCCTTAAAAAGTAAGTAGTCGAGATGGTAAAGGGGGTCCTACAAGGTCATATATGAAGGGAAGAAACCAAGAGCACGAGTTCAAATCCCTCAAGGGACAACTTTTTTTTCTCGCTCGTGCCAAATTGCTTTCTAAAATAGCAACACATTTTCACTCTAATTTTCAAACGACTTTCTAAAATTACAATACATTTTTAATCGGTTTTTTCATAGACATTAAATTCTTATGTAATTTGCTTCCTATAAAAAAATTGTAAGAATCAGCAAAATTTTTTTTTACAGTGTAACTAAAAAAATCATTGTGTGGTTTAATGAAACCACGATGCAAGTGAAACTTTTTTCGGATCGTAGGCGTTTAACTGAAAAATTTCAGAAAATTATTCAATTAAGGGTGTTAAAATCGCGTTTTTAATCTTAACTCAATATATTGGAAAATGAATCATTTTAAATTATTTTAAAAATTATATTTTATCAATTTAAAAATTTAAAAATTAAATCTCACAATTATTTTTTATAATTCGTCGTATATATTAAATTTGAACTTTCCTATTTTTGTCGTCACGGCTTGTGACGTCATGGTTTGTAGCGTCACGGCCTTTGACGTCACGGCCTGTAACGCGATATGCGAAAAAATTTGAGGGGATAAAATAAAAGTTTCACTTTAAAAAAATCTATATGCTATCGTGCGACAGATTTGTTTGTGACGTTAGCACAAAGAAGCGCCCCATTACAAATATGGCTAACAATGGGACCCCACCAGAGGTGGGTAATCGATTTTTTTATACTCATTTTAATGTGACTATCTGGACGTCAATTTCCTAAAGTATGTTCTCCAAAACACTCAAGAAAATCGACTTTGAAGAATTCTAGAAGTTTGGGTAACAGCCTTTAGTGTATGTCACTTGGGACAACTCTCTCGCAGCCATTGGCCAGAGTCAAAGATGGGCGGAGTCACCGAAGGTGGGTTTTGCAGTTGGTATTTGTATAATGAAGAACATGGCTGTTTAACTTGATAAGGATATCGGAGGGCAGCCAGGAAAAATTAAATCAGATAAATAAAATACAATCAATTTCTATCAGATTGTCGGCGTTTCTGACACCAGTCGCACCCTTCCTCAGGACAACCAATCGTCAAGAAATACCTAATACATCCATCTGTATTTTTTCCTTGACGATTGATTGTCCTGAGAAAGGGCACGGCTGGCGTCCGAAATGTCGACTTCCCTCCGCTACCGGTACCTGTATATATCTCTAATATTACCATTTATAAAATTGAAATGCTAATTAACAAATATTTAAACGTAATATGATTTTCAATATAATAATAATATAATATTTTTTTTTAAAGAAATTTTCGTAATTTTGATGTAATTTCGTGAAGGATATGTCTTAGAGCTAAAGGTTAAAGAAGACAAAAATTTTGCCTGAAGTTGAGTGCGACAAGCTATCGAAACGTTCTTTTACGTGTTACGGGTGGAATTGGCAGAATTGGACACGTAACCTAACAATAAAACGTTACAGCGCCCGAGCGCCGGCGGAGAAAGGCGAAGCAGAGTGGCGTCTACCCCCCACCGGCTCTTGCTCTCTACGTGTGTGCAGTGCGAGTATCGAGATTCAAGCCGCTCATATTACTTAAAAATAAATAATTATTTTATTTAAATTATAATCTGAGTTGAAGAAAAAGGCGTGAGGCGTCCCAAAAGTTTTTTTTTTTCCCACTGGCTGTCGTGTTATTTTTAACAGAGAGATGAGAATATAACAATTTAGAGTGGATGTTGTTTTGTTTTAACGTCAATTTTGAGGTTTAGTGATTTAGGACAATCTCGTTTTGAAGATGATGATCCCCCCTCCCCCCCCCTGGCTCCCTTCATCCTTCTTTTAAGCCCCTTAGGTCTAATTAGCTCCAGTCTAGTGGAAGCGAACAAAAGAATGCGATAAGAGGGACAAAACGAAAGAAGAGTCATGTGGGTGTCAAAGAAAGAGAGAAAAAAAAGAAGTCGTCGAATGGGGTCAACTGAAAATGGTCTTCTTAAAACCTCTAGGGCTTGCTTCTCTCTCTATTTCGCTCAATTATTTGCCAGACAACTCAAATAAACAACACAAGGCATTAACAAAAAAAAATCTCTATTTTACGATATAGCCTATATTATTATGAATATTAAAAGTAATAGCAGATTTTTTAAAATTTATAAATAAAATAACCTCTGTCAGAAAATAAAATTTCCCCCGGGGGGGGGAATACCCAGGATCTCTAGACTTTCCGGGTCATTGGTCCTTTACCCCTTGCACAGGACCATCGACCATGTTGGTGGGTTTGGTTCAAAGTATACAAATGCCTCGGAAAGTCTAGAAACCCCGGGTGCAATTCCCGGAGTGCCAACCAACAAATAAAAATAAATTAACAGATATCATGCTTTTTTTTTTAAAATATTTTGTAGTAAAAGAGAGCTCAGAATCCGGGGTATCTGACCTTTGCACCTGCCCTTTAACATGGTGGCTGGTCCTGGGCAGAGGAAAGCACACTGATGTCCCGAAAAGGCTGGAGATCCTGGGTTGGATTCCATAGGGCGTTTGGCTCAATAATTTTTAATCATCAATTGAATACCAACAAAATAGAAAAGATATTTTTATTAATTTAATATTTAATAAAAAAAAAATCTGAAAAATAATTGCTTGTGCCGGAAATCGAAGCAGTGATTAATAGATTTATACTCTAACGTTTTACTTTTGAGCTACCAGAGAGTATTTTTTTATTTATTTATTTGCTTCAAATAATAATTTTAAATTTAGATCAAATTATTTGCATTAAATTAGCTGCTATGAGTTTTGGAGTGCCTTTCTACTGAATCTTGGTTCCAGGCTCTAGTGATTTTTTTTTTTTTAGTCTTCGGCATCTTAGGCCATAAACTAGTTTATTAAGTAAAAAAAAAAAATTATGATTCAAATTTATCTAGCTTAAAAAAAGATGATAATCTTAAGAAGGTATGTTGTCGAGATGGTAAAGACGTCGTACAAATTCATATATATGAAGGGAAGAAAACAAGAGCTAGAGCTCAAACCTCTTTTTTTCAACAGTGTATGAAATTTTTCATAAACCTGTTTATGAAACTTTTAATAAATTGGTTTATGAATGAACTTTTCATATACCCGAATGTAAAATTCTTAAACAGTTTATGTAATATACTAGTTTATGAATTTTGTAAATAGGTATTATTTGTAAACTAAATTAATAAATATTTGAAGGTCCTGAGGATGGGAGTTGCCGAAACGTCGACGCCAAAATAATTATTTTTATTTCTGCTGGCTGCCTTGTTTGCTATTTGCGTTCCTAATTCGATAAGCAAATATAAAACAAATTATCCAGACACATTTATTTTGGTCATATTAAATGAAAATTATAAAAAATTAATTTATTTCCACAAAGTCACTTCCAATTTCAAAAGAAAGAAAGAGATGCATTATTTAATCAAGATTTCTATCTTCTAAAGTTAAATGATGATATTTTATTTTGTTTTAAACCGATGAAAAAGCTAATAAATAAAGACAACAACAACAACAACAAGAAATATGGGTGCTGTTGCTTAGAAAGAAATAATTGCAGGTTTCACTCAAAAATATTATTATTAAAAAAAAATGAAAAGATAATATATCATAGAGTGGTTGAATTATTTACCAACTCAACTTGTTAAACCAATCACAACAAAAGGGATTTGACGTCACAAGGGAGTTGAAAATGAGAATAAAAGAAAAATTCTCTTTCTTGAGGGAAATGAACAAATTATTAAAATTTAAACAAGTTGAAATACTCGTCGAAAAGCAAGAATTGTCAGACTTGGAAGTGCAAAATTATTATTATTAGAGTATCATTTAATAAAACTCTGAAATTTATAATAATTCTAAATTCAAAAAAAAATAAAAAAAAATACACTTATATCCAAAACGAACAAAACATTTTCAAAATGAATTTGTAAACAAATTTAATTTTATATTCTAAAAGCTGCTATTTTTCTGATAAAAATGATATATAACACTTGCTGATAAATTTATAGCAATTTATTAAAAAAGTCATTTTTTCTTTGAGGTGAAAGAGCGTCGCGTCAGTCGGCCATTTTTTTTTTTAATAAGATCACAACAATAAAAAATCAAATAATATATTATTATTGTTTTTAATAATTCCTTTAATTATTTGAATAATTAATTATTGTTAATTAGTTAAAAAAAAAATCAAATTAAATAATATTAAAAAAAATTATTTTTCGATAAATACCTCTAATAAATATAATACAATCACATTTATTTCCGTGAAATTAATCAATTCACTCAACTCAAAGAGATATATATATATCTTGAAAATTTATATTCTTTGTAACTTATTTGATCCATTACAAAAAATTTATCATATCCAAGTTTGTAGGTAAAAGTGAGCAAGGGGATATAGAGGGGGGGGGGGGGGAGTAATTTATGATTGTTTACTTGGATAACAAATTTCTAATTAGTTAGAATGATTGAAGATCCCTCTCTTGTCTGGAATAAAACGGTGGGAGGGGCAATAACGAAGGTGGAGGGTAAGGGGGGAGGGAGAAATTTATTGCCTAAGTCCTTCGCCTCTTCTTCGTTAGCATATTGATATTGACTTCCTCTCACTCTCTGTCCTTTATACATGCCAAAAGACATCAAAACTTTTATTCAAAGTTTAGTTTCAAGAGGTTATATCATTTTTCTTAATTTTTTTTTAACGGGGATTACAATAATAATCTGAAATCGACATTTAATAATTTTAAATA
>JAKCPI010013009.1:0-55306 GCA_023213315.1 Euborellia annulipes | reverse complement strand
ATAAATAATCAATTTAAAAAATAAATAAGTGATACCATTAATTTGAGTTGTATCACCTACATTTCATACTCCACTTGTAATCATAATAAATAATAATTATTATTACATCGAGTTATCCATAGGATTTATTAAAAACAATGATTGAGGGAAATCCCAGAGATAATAATTTAAGTTTTTTTTGTTTCTGTATTCAGGCATTTATTTTAAATTATTTAATAATTCGATGGCGACTTTTTTTTTTTGGAGATTGTTTTATAACAAAAACTCTTAAATACTATTACATACAAAATAAACTAGGATCGGCTACGTAATATAAAATTTCAATTATATATTGTTTATATTGACAATGTTTTATTTTTTTGTTTTCATCGACCGTACAAGTTGTAGCGGTATTTATTTTTACTTTCTATTACCTCTATATATGTTATTAATATATATAGAGAGAGAAAGTATTGGATTCATGTCAAAAATTCGAAATTCGTCCCCTGAGTCCAGAAAAATAGTTTTCGCGACATGGTCTGTATGTATGTGTATCTGTTAACAAAATATTTCAAGGAAGAATAGAGTTATGAGGTTGAAATTTTATATTTAAGTTTGGTACCCCCTGGGACATGACACCAATCTTTTGAATCAAATCGGCCTAAGAGTACTAGTACTTTACTGATGCACTTTTCAGTTTTAGATTTTCTCAAAATTCGCTGCAACGATTTTTTTTTTTTATTCAAAAATCAATTATTTGTTAGATGCTTTTAAAATGTATATTCTCATTTTGTGATTGAAATCTTCTGAAAGCCACTTTACTTTTGTGCTTCAAAGATAAGATAGGAGAAATGGTTGCCCTGGTAACAAAATATAAATATATTCATACTTATAAATTTTACATCGTGAATTCTAAAGGTGCGTACACATCTGCGCTCTGCTCCGCTCGCGAGCACCATGTTCGTTAGATTAGTACGGGTTTGAGCAGCTCGCGAGCATGTCAAAACCCGTACTAATCTAACGAACATGGTGCTCGCGAGCGGAGCAGAGCGCAGATGTGTACGCACCTTAATAAATCGGCGGAAACTAAATATATGTCGACACGAAAAATCTGGTGTGACGAGCACAACACAAGAAAACAACTTTCGATTACCGAAGGTAAGAGAAAGTTGTGTTCCGTGCGACTATCACACCAGATTTTTAATTTTTATTTATTTTTTACACATATTTCCCTTAGGACAATATAAATAAAAATAATTAATTTATATTTAAGCAAATGTTGATGATGATGGGCAGATTTTTTTCATGAAACATTGGCTACGGTCAAATAACCGTTTCATTTCTCCTTTTCACTGTCTAAAATTCCTTTATTTTAATGTTGCATAAAATAAATATTTTTCCATTCATAATTTTTACAAATATTATTTTATTCTTCTGATCTTGTCCACTGATTACTTTGGGTTAAAAAAATTAACACAATCTACTCAATTTTCTCAACCATAACAATGATAAAACATTTTATCTTTTTGTTTAGATCGTGTAAAATATTCATTTTTTTTTCTTAATTTTTCATTAATCATCAACTCATAATATATGTAAAGATGAAGATTTTTTTAATTATTCTTTCATCATTAAAATTTATATTCCTTTTATTTATTTAAACCCGGGGTCATTTAGATCTTCCATCAAATTTATTTAAATTAATTGAAAACCTAATTAATTAATTAATTTATATCGATTTGATTGATATAAAAGTTTCGCCCCTTATATCATTTATCAAAAACTTTACCTCTTTTTTAAGAGGCTGGCTTGCCCGGTAAATTTAAAATTTTGTTCCCTATTTTTCTTCTTGTCCTAATCTTTCTCTCTTCTTTATTATGATTCGGAGAGTAAATTTTTTGAGATAATTAGTATTTCAAGTTAAATAAATTTTTGTTATAAGTTATTAATACCATTAACTCAGGGGCGGCGCGTCCATTAGGCAAACTAGGCGGCCGCCTAGGGCGGCAACCTGGAGAGGGCGGCAAAAATGTCAAAATAAAAAAAATTTAGTTCCGCAAGCGGTACTCGAAAAGATTATGTTCCGCGGGCGACAAATTTTGGTTCGGTGGGCGGCAAAAATTTTGTGTCTCTAAAAAAAAGATGAAAAATTTTTTTCGGGCGGGAAAAAATTTTGGTTCGCGCAAGAGAAAATGTTCCGCGGGCGGCACACGGGAAAAAATTTTGGTTTTCGCTAAAAAAAATTTTTTTTTGCAGAAAAACTTTTGAGATCAGGAAAATTTTAAGGAGGGGGCGGCAATTTAAATTTTTAAAGTTTTTTTTTTTGGGGGGGCGCAAAAAAATATCTTGCCTAGGGCGGCAGAATAGCTTGCGCCGGCCCTGCATTAACTCAATTAAAAGAAATTTTTTTTTTGCCATTGATACTATGCATAGCCTTTGCAAGAAAATTTTATCAATTTTATAATATTAGAAAAAGTTTATCTTTTTCTTCACTTCATCATAAGATGTTTACTTTGAAATTAAGAAAAAAAAAAAAAAAAAAGTAAAAATCGAGAGTATTTTAAAAAGGAATTTCATAATGATACTTCCTGATATTGTTGAAATTTTTACTTAAACAACTTGAGCATATTTCTTATGCATATATTTTGTTTTTATTTGAATATCTCCTTTAAAAAAAAAGGTCAATTATACAATATAAATATTTTTTTAAAAAGTAAAACTTCCTTGAATTTCAAAGTTTACAAACTAATACTATCTTTATATACATGTTATTTATATATCGATATTTACCTTGACTTCTTTCTTTTTAACAAAAGGTCACCTGTCTTAAATATTGACGTCATTCTAATTGAATTTTATTTTGGGCATTATATAAATTTAAAATAGATCGACTTTTTGCTTTCGACACCCACACACGCTTTGCTCTGATTAGCAAAATGTGAGTGTCGTTCTAATAGTAGCTATATTATAGAGGGGGAGTGGCTTTAAAAACATGAAAATCTAACTTTAAAAGGAGAGAAAGAGAGAAATTGTTTAGCGTTAAATTAGAACATCATTGAGATAGCCATCTAAATTTTTTTCCTTAGATATGATTAAATTAAAATTTTTTTTTTCTATTCTTATCTATTTTTTAATATGTTAATTTAGAACTCGTTAAATAACTTTATAATTTATAATTAATTGAAAAAAAAAAAAAAAAAAAAAACATTTTTAAAGCTATAATATGACAAATTTCTGATTTAATTTTTGAGAGATAAAATAATTTTTATTGTAAGAAAAAAGGGGAAAACGGGACTGTCGAATTTTTGAAATATTTATTGCTCTTATGTTAAGACCTCCCTCAGACCATAAACAACAAACAACCCTCCTTAAAACGGAACTAAATAATTTAAAAAAAAAAATTTTTTTTCCTCCACCTGAATGTTTCCATTTAAGTCCTCTAAAAGGCCTGTTGATGATAAAAAGGTTTGTTTTAAGTAAGAATGAAAAATGGTTGTAGACTTTAAAATGGATATAGGAAACGTAGCAGCCAAGAAAATGAAATAAAAAACATTTATTTATTAGTTGTTGACGTTTCGGTTGTTAATCACGACCTTCATCAGGACAAAGGTAGTGGAGAGCGACCTAAACGTTATCGATTAATAATTAAATAAATGTTTTTGATTTAATTTCATTGGCTGCTTCGTCTCCTTTATCCAAATAAATAAGTTCGAATTATAAGACGCATGCGGTGAAAAAAATTTTAAATTACTCAGTTTTATTTTTTTATTACAAACCTGATATTGTTAAGAATATATCCAAAAGTTAATTAATTATTCTATACTATCAAAGAAAGACATTTTCCCCATTTTTAGGAACTAAAATATAATTAATAAAAAAACCCATTCAGATGATTGCAAGCAAGCGTTCTAAAAATTTTTAACATCTTAATCCTTAACATTTTCACTATTGATATAATTTCGAAACCGTAACCAAAACCGAAACTCGTTTTCTTAAAATTTCCTATAAAAAATTCATAACATTTTACCTTTTTTTTTTTTTATTAGTAAATTTTTCCTCGTGGCTCAATCACTCCATATTTTTCCCTCTTTCGAAAATCATTTGACCTTTTTTTTTGGTGCCAATCTCATTTGACGGTTTTTTTTTATGGACGAGTCTCATCCCACCTTTTCAAACTCAGGTAGCGGCTGGTTTCGGTTCCTAATAATTTCTTATAAATGTCAATTTTCAGTAAATCTATTTTATTTTTTGTAAAAAATTTTGTTTGGTGTAAATTTTCAACCAATCAACTAACTGTTGTTGCATTCTCATATTTATTTAAAAAAAAAAAGACCTATTGATGTTACCTCTAAACAGTACACATAATAGGCTACGAGACCCGGAAACATCTGACCAAGTCACGAATCATCCATCCATTCTGATGGCACTTTTCTCACATTCAAATAAATGTCTAAGATAACCACCTCCGATTTCAAACAATCAAAAACTAATTTTCATAAAATTGCTGAAACTCCAATATTTAGCTTATTAAATAACATGAAAATAAACTGCTTATCACATTAAAATATTGTTAATTTTTTTTAGTAAATATTTTGGATTGCCTAACACAACCCATCCTCAAATTATAAGTTGCTTGTGCATTTTCTCCATAACCTTAACGATTCGTTAAGGTCCCTGCTACTTAATTTTTTCTACTGCAAAATATACTTGTATTTGCAGTAAAAATTGACATTTGAGTTTGCTCTGAACTAAACTAAAAGATATTGATTTCTCTAACAAAAATAATCGAGTATTTTCCAGTCCTAATCAGAACGTATGAATGCAGTGATATTCCTATTCTAGATAAAACTTATCATCTAAATCTTTTTAGCCGTTTACCTCTTTTTCTACTTTCTTTATTTAATGAGTTCTTTCAACTTGTATTCTTTATACCTACAAATGACAGTTTTATTTTATTGGAAATTCTTATTTTGAAAATAAAATCGACTTTCCAGAAGCTTAGAATATTTCTATAGATAATAGAAAAAATAAAAATAAAATAAATCGTCCTGAGCGAACGATATAATTATGCAGGATCCATTAGCAATGAAAGCCTTCTTTGTTTAATAGTTAATTGCTTTCCCGCACAAAACTAAAAAATCAGAAACAAGTCTTCGATTTTTTTCTCCATCTAAAAAGAGATTTTATAAATAAAATAGAGGGTAAAGGTGGTATTATGAGCCCCTAGTTTCTTTTTTTGTTATAATAAATTTTTTTAAAAATTTTTGCTAAATTATTTGTGTTGAACTTCAACTATAACAATTGATGAATATATTTAAAAAGTATGCAGTCGATTAAATACACAGAAAGTGAAATAATAACAAAAAATCAAAAAAGTTCGTTTTGTTGAAAAAATTTTCTGTGCTGGTATTATGAGCCCCTAGAGTAAATACATGAAAAAGAGTGTTAAAAAGAGGTTAGTAATACAAATATCCTTTATGAAAATTGTATTTTGTTAATTACAAAACTATATTAGTGTAAATAAGTTGGAAAACAGAAAATATTTTATGATCTGCAAAAGTCACAAATATAAACATCTTTTTCAGTCCCAGCACAGTCATTGTGCGCCCACATTCACACATCAGGCACTGTATCCACAGTTCTCCTTGATGATTGACAGAGTAAAGTCCTTCACAAAACTTACAGGGCGTATGCTCATCTCCGGGATTATCAACTACCACTGACATTTCCAAAACGGACTCTTCGGTATTGACGGACCCTCAAAAGTTGGGGCTCATATACCAGGCACAGAAGGGGGCTCACATTACCGACATAGCCATATTGAATTTCCTTAAAGCATATTTATCTTTGTTACTGTCTAAATTAATTATCACCTACATTAAATCAAAGCTTAAAACCCCACTCTATTAGATTGCGTAGCCTATTAAAGTAAACTGTAATCGAATAATAATCATAATTAAGGGCTAAATAGGTACCTTTCAAAGTTTTTTAGTAGAAGAAAACACAAACACCTGATTTATCCACCATCTATCATTAACAACTGAACCAAGCTCTGTAGAGGCCTAAAAAAGAACGGAACACAGTGTTTCCATCAATCCCCATTAGATTGTGTGAACTCTATGACGAGATATATTGGGGGCTCATAATACCTACAGGGCTCATATTACCACCTTTACCTCTACATGTACATATTAAATCGTCTATTTTGTTCAATGTCAATAATAAAACCCGGGATCTCGGGTTCGCTTCCCGACCCAAGCGAGAAAAGTCGAATTGCTATCAATATAGATGGTGTCCTAAATGGTCTTAGATGCCGAAAAAAACTTAAAACAAAAAAACAATAACAATTTTTAATATAGAGTTACTACTATCCATTAATAAGTTTTTGGACACCTTCAAAATAAATATTAATGATAAATTTTCTCGATGATAGATAGGTGTTTCAAAAAAGTGAGAATATGCAATGATATTTATTCCAGTTTGCTTTTCGACATTTCGGGAGATAGTCACTTCCTTCTTCAATACAATGTTCAACTTGTAAAATAAATGTCAGAGTTATAATACTGACTCTGAAGAAAAATCAAAATCACCTCTACAATGAAGAATAGAAATGGCTGTGGTGATGATTTAAAAGGAATTCATGAGCAGGGCAGCCAGCAGAAATAAAAAACATATTATTTCGTCGACATTTCGGAAACGCGTCGCTCCCATATTCAGGACCTATGGCCATCGAATATTAATCTAGTTTATAAATCATTACAATTAAAATAATCGTTGCAAAAGCGATGGAGAATTTTATAATGTATACCCAACGACGATTATTAATCAAACTCACATTGTGCATAGTATTTATAATATGTATATAATTAATATTTAAAATTAATATATTATACAATTGTTATTTTGTTAAATACTATGCACAATGTGCGTTTTGTTAATAATCGTTGTTGTGTAGCCATCTTTATACATTACCATCTCTTTTGCGACATACATAATACAAGTTTTTTTTAACACTCACACTTGTTTCATATTCACACAGTCTTTTCGGCAACTTAGGCCATATAAGACTTTATACGATAACAGTTATTATTAAAAATATATATATTGGGGTCCAGGCATTCTTATTTGGTATTCAAATGGCTTAAATAAAATCATCGGACTAATACAAGTTAAATATGCTGGGACAGATCGTTAAGGTTTTTGGAGAAAAATACACCAGCGGTTACTTTCCACATTAAAATAATTTATTTTGCAAATATAATAGAACTTGCGTGCGCCAAGCGGGTCACTGTGAGAATTTTTTTTTTTTTGTAAAAAGGAATTTTAACCAATTGTATCAGGTTCTTACGTGTATAAGTTCCCTCAGTGGCTTGCACTGAAAAAAACGTCTTCTAAATGTAGAATGACTTCTCATATTAAAATTTTATCATTTAAAATACGCTCCACATATATAATTTGATGCACTGAAGATGGACTGAGTAGGCAATCCGAAATATTTGAAATTTAATTATTTTAATGTGGAAAGCAACAGCTGGTGTATTTTTTCTCCAAAATATTAATAATACTCTCTCTTGACTCCAATTTTAATAAAGTAAAAATTTATTTTGACATTAGGCCTACTCCTATTATTTCAAACAAGGAACTCAGGCCCTCGTAATTAATTAGTTTCTCTTTTAATGGAAAATTCAAGTTTTAAAAAAGCAAATATAAATAAACAGTATGTATTCCCTTTTTCTTTAAGATCTCTTTTGGTCCACTAAACCGATTTTAATTTCATTATTATCATATACCAGTATTTTAATATGCAAGGTGAGATAGAGAAAGAGCGAAAAAAAAGCAGGTGGCCGTGATTGGATCCTCTTGCGGCCCACATCTGCCCGTTCGAGATTATGGCGTCATTTTAACTGAGACAAATGGGAAACAGAATGGAATCTATCCACTCTTCCCCTCTTCTTCCTTCTGCCTTGTACATCATCAGAAAAATTCAAATTATGATTCATTTAGTCTGTCGCCTTCTCAATTTATTCGCCCGCTTAATTAATTATACAATATTGAGGAAGAAGATCTTCTCTTTTTATTTTGATCAATTTTTATAGCCATTCTTATTTCATCTCGTAATCCAAACAGCTGATTTTAAATTACATCACAAAAAAAAAAAAATACAATTTAATTTTGAATTTTTTTTGCTTTCACTTCTTTTCGAGAAAATAAAATTATTTTTTTTTCTCATTTCCCTTAAAAAAAAAAGAAAAAGGGAAATACAAACAATGAAAGACTTTCTTTCATTTTCAATAAAATTTGCCTAATAAAGAAAAATAAATACCGTACTCAATTAATTTTTCAATACAAGTGAGAATTCATTTACTATTATATACTGATATTAAATTAAATATTAAAAAAATATATGAATTATACAACTGAAAAAGCATTAAAACAATTTTTATTTAATTAAAAAATCACACACTACTTTTTTTTTAAAATACTAGACGCAAAGCCCCGCCTTCGGCGGGGCTTTCTCTGTCTAACCGGGGGCTGCGCCCCCTGGACCCCCCTTGCTCGCCTACTTATATACATACCGGTACATACATTTTCCCTTTTCATTTTTATATATAGAGATTATTTTAACGGTTAATTATTCATGAACTTAAGATTTTTTTGTGGATAATATCCTTTCCGGGACTCTCCCGGTACACAGACAAAAAATTTACGCCGATATTTTAGAATTCAAAATGTAAATAAATAAAAAATCGTAAACATGGGTAAATATTTATATTTTGTTACCATGGCAACTATTTCTCCTAATTTTTTTTTTTTTCTTATTTTAACGGTTAATTACTCATTAACTTATTGTTATTTGTGAAACAAAACCTGTCCGGGATTCTCACAAACATACACAGAAAATTTCATCATAATTGGTTCAGTCGTTTAGGAGGAGTTCAGTCACATACACACGTACAGAAGAATTATATATATTAGACTAGACGCAAAGCCCGCCTTCGGCGGGGCTTTCCGCCTAGGCGGGGGCTGCGCCCCTGGACCCCCCCCCTTGCTCGCCTTCCCTTTTCATTTTTATATATAGAGTTTATTTTAACGGTTAATTATTCATGAACTTAAGATTTTTTGTGAATCATATCCTTTCCGGGACTCTCCCGATACACAGACAAAAAATTTACGCCGATATTTTACAATTCAAAATGTAAATAAATAAAAAATCGTAAACATGGGTAAATATTTATATTTTGTTACCATGGCAACCCTTTCTCCTAATTTTTATTTTTTTTCTTATTTTAACGGTTAATTACTCATTAACTTATTGTTATTTGTGAATTAAAACCTGTCCGGGATTCTCACAAACATACACAAAAAATTTCATCATAATTGGTTCAGTCGTTTAGGAGGAGTTCAGTCACATACACACGTACAGAAGAATTATATATATAAAGATAGGCAGTGGCGTAACGTTTTTTAGCTGCCCGGGGGCGGGGGACCGCAACCTTTATTTCGGGCCCCATTATTAGACCATACAAAAAATATTTTTAAAATACCGTATATCCCTGAACCCTGAGGGCCCAGGCCTTCTCAAAGAGAAATTTTCATTATTTTTTTTTTTACCGTTTTTATCGGAGCTCTGAGGGCCCGAGCCCTCTCAAAGAGAAATTTTCATTATTTTTTTTTTTTTTTAATCTAAATTTTTCAGTTTTTATCGAAGCTAAAATTTCATCATTATTATTAGGATATCATTCGGCATTAGACGTTTTTTTTTTTATTTTTTTTATTTTTTTTTACTATTTTCGGGTACTGAGACCATTTAGGGGTTTTTTAATTAAATCGATTTTAAATACAAAGTGCCAATGAAAAACTCTATACGTCTATATCCATCAAAAATCTCAATATCTCCAATACTTTATTTCTATACATATATTACATATATACATAGGTAAGAGAAAGTAAAAACATTAGAGTATATCAAAAACATTACCAAAGTAAAAAATACTTATGAAAAATATTAATGGCAAAAATACAAAAAAAAAAAAAAAAAAACACTAATAAAACAACATAATACAATAAGAGTACTATTTAGTTGTTTTTGACAAAATGGATGAGAGCCGAAAGGGGTTTCACTTTGTGGATTTTGAATTAATTTTCAAAGGTTAGGTGGGTCACTTAACTGCGGAAGTATTTTGTTCATGATGCTTTGTCTATTGTATCGACTAGCAGAGATATTGCGCCCTTAAATTTGTTCTGTAGAGGTGCTTTGTGATTTTTTTAAAAATTTGTTTAAGATCTTTTTCGGCCTCTGAGGCCATTTAATTCTCGTCCCTATTTATTTCAATTGATTGGAATCCAATTTATTTGAAATACATTTTTTCGCCTGGGACGGGATGCGATCTCTCGTCTTGGGTTCTACCTCTGAGCCATAGGTCAAAGGCTCTGGTGTGATTTATTCTTAATCTCTTTATCAATGTTATTATTGGCCTTACTAGGTTAGATATTGTGAACCAGGTCGGAGCGGGAGCGGTTTTTATTCTAGCCAGGGAGGGTACTTTAAATGAGCTTGCTCTTATCCTTTCGTCAGGCCAATCTGCAATCATGGTTAAAAGTTTAGATAGGTTCTGAAAAATTTACAATTTCTTCTAAAAAATAAATCGTTACAACGAAAATGACTTCCAATTAAAACATCTTTGAAGTGTAATGTGTATTCATTTGAAGATTTCACTTACTTATTTATCTTGTTGCTTTGCTTTTATGCTCTGGATTTATTTATTTTTTTGAGGTCTTCTTATTCTAGTTACATTAGATCTTTCCATGCTTTTCACTCATGCTACCCCATTTCATCTTATTATGTTTGAAAGTATCACATTTCTTATATTAATATTGACATTAATATAATTTGAATATATAATCAGCTACCTATTAATATATTCAATAAACAAAGAGTCTGCTCTATATAAAATAATTTATTGCAAGGAAAAATACTTGCACTTAAACATAGTATAATCTTGACTCGAAAATTTGATTAATCAAAATTTTTTTACACGTCTCAAAAAACAATCTTTCTCATTTTACTCAAAAATAAGTTTTCATAGGGCTATGATTCTGGATTCAATAAATTAAAATATTGTCGCCTTGAGGATTGAAAGTTTGAATGACACTGGAGAATAATAATAAGAATCTCAAGTTAATGAACTTGGCAAATTTAATTAATCTAATAATGTCTTCAGATCCATAAAAGGTTTGGTATTCATTATTTTCCAGCCAGCGGTCGACGTCCCCTTCTATTAATATTTTTGAAGTCTCTTTTTACTTTCTCTTACCTATGTATATATGTATAATATATATAGAGAGAAAGTATTGGATTCATGTCAAAAATTCGATGTCGAGATTTTGATGGATATACACGTTTTGAGGTACCTCTGAATCCAAAAAAGTGGTTTTCGCGACATGGTCTGTCTGTTTGTCTGCCTGTCTGTGAACAAAATATCTCAAGAACCAAAAGAGCTATTAGGTTGAAATTTTATATTTAACTTAGGCACCCCCATGGGACGTGACACGAAGCTTTTGAACAAAATCGACCAAAGAGTACTAGTACTTTACTGATGCACTTTTTCAGTTTTTTTCCGATTCTCTCAAAATTCGCAACATTTTTTTTTTTTAATTCAAAAATCAATTATTTTTTAGATGCTCTTTAAAATGTATATTCTCATTTTGCCATTAAATTCTTCTGAAGACCACTTTACTCTTGTATTTCATAGAAAAGATAGGAGAAATGGTTGCCATGGTAACAAAATATAAACATTTTCTCATATAAATTTTATATCTTGAAAATTGAATGTACCGTACTGTCGGAAACTAAATACATGTCGACACAAAAATCTGGTGTGACAATCACAGTACACAACTTTCGATTACCGAAGGTGAGAGTGCTGTACGCCAGTCACACCAGATTGTTTATTATAAAAAAAATATTAAATTAAATTAAGATTCCTTTTTTAATTAAAATTAATTTAATTAAAATTAATATTTTTAACCAAAAATTTCTCTGTAAAGAAAACAAATTTAAAATTTGAATCATTGTGAGATTATTTCTCTTTATATATAGAAGAGACTTTAAAAACGTGTATTTCTCTTGAAAATTCATTTTATGCGTGCGCGATAATTTTTATTATTTAAAAAATAAATCAAAATATTTTATTTATTGATAATGGGATACCAATCAATTTAAATAAATAGGGACGGGGTCTAAATGGCATCGGATGCCATTTAGACCCCGTCCCCTATAAAGAGAAATAATCTCCCATTAATTCAAATTTTAAATTTGTTTTCTTTACACGGAAATTTTTGGTTAAAAAATTAATTTTAATTAAAAAAGGAATCTTAATTTAATTTATTTACTCAGGGGACCTCAAAACGTGTATATCCGTCAAAATCTCGACATCGAATTTTTGACATGAATCCAATACTTTCTCTCTCTTTATATTAACATATATAGAGGTAAGAGAAAGTAACAACCTTAATAAAAAATAAGTATTGATATTAGGGGTGGGTAAATAAAATAAGTCCTTTAAAAATTATTTTAATTCAAATTTATCCCTAATAAATAAATAAATAAAAAAATAACACTTGGAAGTATTTTATTTAAATTGCGGTGAGTTTTAAGGGTGGATAAATGAATTGAGTCTTTTAATAGTTATTTCAATTTCGAATTTATTCCCAACGGAATAAAACCCCGTTAGTTTGCAAGTAAATAGAATTTTTTTAAATAGAGAACTTATTTGATAATAGAGGAATGCTCTTTCTCTATCGATCGATGCCTGCTTTTTTGTTGCCTGCCTGTCAGGCGGTCTTTCTTTTATTTGAGTCGAGCCATCAGTCATTTGGATCAGCTCCACTCTCTCTCTCTCTCTCCATGTGTGTTTAGTTTATTTTATATTGTGTTGTGATTTGTGCAAATAAGACGTTCATCCCCCAACCTCATTACACCACACCCTGTCTGGTCATCTTATTATTAAGGTAATGAATATTTTCATAACGAATTAAATTTTTATTTTCAATTTTGTCTCTCAACATATACTTATAAAATTATCCAAATTTTTAAATATATGATGAAGTCTTGTGCCCCAGGGGGGAGGGTGAGAAAGGGTGTAAATCACCCCTTCTAATAAACAAAATAGTATTTTTCTTTAAAAATAAAATTTAAAATAAAATTTTTTTTGTAAAATTTTTACTTTTAAGCAAATGGATTACTTTCTCTCCCTCCTCACCCTCTACCACCCTAACAGAGAATTTAGTTTTCCTATAATATTTAATAACAAATTTTTATTAAATAATAGAAAATATTCTTTATTCTTTTATCTCTCATCAGTGTTATAGTGATTTTTGGAGGTGGAATTTGTTTTTTATTGCCAGTGCTTTCTTCTGCACTCGTCTCCCCTATTTATTTATAATTTTAAAACAATTCATTTGGTGTGAGTGTGAATGAGAAAAAAGTGTGTGTTAAAAAAAAAAAAAAAAAAAAAAAAACATTCTACTAGCCTGTTTCTTCATCTTTCGTTTCATGAATATATTTCACTACAAAGTTTTATTTGTTTGTAGTTTTATGTAGAATTCGATCCCCTCGGCCCACACATCCCCTTATAGATATTTATTATTTCAAATTCACCTTAATCTACAAATCTTCTTAAAACTGGTACTTTTCATATTTATTATTTGAATTTTATCTAGTAACGGTATTCTAGTTATAAAAATGATCTATGCTTTTAACCCCTGCCAATACCTCCAATTTCTAAAGTAACCTTTGGCCTAAAATAGCATTAAAAAATAATAACCTGATTTCCATATCAAGAGAATTTTGTTGGCTTATAAAATTTCTTAGATGGTTAAACCGTTTATTTTAACTACAATTTCCATTCAAAATCTAATATGCGCAAATTGTACAAGCAGCTGTCTCTATGTTTGAATGAAATAACATAACACCTGCACATCTTCCTTCCGCGATGAGTTTAGGAAATGTTAATGAACTCTCAACTAGAAAAACTGACCCCAAATAAAGTATAAGGAATGTGGTAATTAAATTTATGACTCATTAGATTAGTTTTATAAGTTTTATATTTTTATGTAGACCTGGCGATTTTTCGGGTGCGGGATTTCATTTCCTTCTGAAAAACTAGATGCTGCCTCTCGTCAATATTCCTTTTCAACCCCCCGTTAAAAAAAAGTGAAAATAAAAAATTCTTCATTTTTTTAAAATTACTTTTTGAAAAATGCCTTTCTTCCCATTATCTGATTTTAATTCTTAAAATGCGGGCTTCGTATTTTCATAATATGATTTTGTATTTTTTTTTTTTTGTTATATATCTAATTTTCGTCCGACTTTCTTTCTGACAACTCTGTGAGTTTACGATATGTTTATTTAGAAAAATTATAAAAAGTCAGGAGTTTGTCATCCTTTGATTGAAATGATATTGGGATAAACTGAGGAATTTGCAAAATTTCTACTTATCGCGGAAGCAAGATTTGCAGGTGTTATGTTATTTCATTCAAACAGTGGGTGATTTAAATTTTACATGCATCTACTAATTACTAATTATTAAAACTATTTATTTAGATATTCCTTACAAAAAACCTAACTCTACTTTTTCTAAATTTGCTCTTTTTTAAAGCTTAATGTTATATTAAAAAAATTTCTTATTTAAAAGTTTCCCGATGATTATGATTCCTTAAAAGAAAACTCAAAGGAAGTGGACAGATGATATATTTTATAATAAACATCATAAAAATTTCTCTTCTGGAATATTTATTTATATATTAAAATAAATAAAACAATCCATTAATCTCTTCATTTTTGGTCTAACAAATTTCATAAATCACTTATGATCACCAACGATTACGAAAAGAAAAACAGAAAACCCAATGCATGACGTCACGGTGTTTTGCTAAATACTCTTTTGTTTACGACACACGCAAGTGCGAGAGACTCATCTAAATAAAGATGGCCAATTGGATTTAGTGTATTGAAACCCTCTGCGTGACTGAATTCAAGGAGAAGGGGATTTTATAACTATAATTGAGCTCATCTTTTGTCTTTATTTGTGTGGATGTTCAGTCAGATGCCTCTACAACTCACTCACTGCAGCTGCTTTCCAATCTCTATTTCATCAAGGATTAGTTTAATAGATGATTGCCACCCACATCTGACCAAACACTCGAGCTGAAAACCACTGGGAAAATCAGGAACACATATAACACATAGACTATCTATAATTTAAAATGGATAAAGATAAAATAGACTCTTTTTCGGCCAAAATTGTTTTATTTACCCTTTGTCTGCCTTTCGGGAATTGATAATAATAGTAATAATAATCTATATATATTCCAGGAGAGGGCGAGACCCACCTGCCGAGACGCAGAGTCCGCCTAAGGCTGGCGAATATTTTAATTTTAATTACCGATTTCGGTCATCTATTTTGACTTTTGGAAAAGGAATCTGGCAGTTGTCCACTGTTTTGTTTCACTTCTTTAATTTAATTTAAAAAATATGGTGTGACTGATCGCACAGCACACCTCTTACCTTCGGTGCATGGGCGTATCCAGCGGGGGGCAGAGGGGGGGGGCAGTCGCCCTCCCCCTAGAAGCAAGAAAAAAAAATTAAATGTTTATAAAGTGATGAAACAAAACAAAATTAGGTAGGGCGATGGCGACGGGGAATGATTTAGGACTCGAGGGTTTTTATGCCTTTAATTCGAAGGCCTCCCCTCTATATAAAAAAAAGCTATGTCACAATTTGGACGGCCATGATCTGCCCCCCCCCCCCTAGATTTGATCCTGAGTACGCCCATGCTTCGGTGGCAATCATTTCTCCTATCTTTCCTATGAATTACAAGTGTAAATTGTACTTTAAACATTTTGAGCAACAAAATGAGATTATACATTTCAAAGAGCATCTAAAAATAAGTGATTTGTGAATTTTAATCAAAATCGTTAGAGCGAATTTTGAGAAAATTGAAAAAAACTAAAAAAGTACACTAGTACTCATTGGCCGATTTTATTTAAAACCATATTTTTGCACCTCAGAGTGTTAACTTATATATAAAATTTCTTCCTCGTAGCTCATTTCCTTCATACTTTATTTTAATCACAGACAGAGATTATTTTGCGGGATCCCCTTTTTTCGTCTCAAGGCACCTCAAAACCTCGACATCAAATTTTTGACATGAATAACATTGATAATAAAAAAAACTTGAAAATAACAATTTAATTTCAAATTTAATTGATATACTCCATATAAAATTATTCGAATTTCCTGGATGATTTGAAACAACTCTCCATCTTTTTTCTAACCAATTCTGATTTATAATAATACATTCCTTTTTAAAATAGTTTTATTAATTTTTTATTTCATTTACATATAAATATAACTTTTATTAATGGAGGTTAAAAATAAAATAGTTCCAAATGAAAGGACTATTCGTAGGCTGTCTTTTATCGGCAACCTGTAGGCGGACTCCTAGGATAGACGTCCCACCTGTGGCATTCATACCTATGGATTCGTGACCTCCAGGCGTCAGCTGGACTCCTCTTTTGGGGCCATGCCTCTTAAAAAAAAAACAGTCCGGAAGCAGCCAAACCCTTCTTTAAAACCAGCTAAGATGTTTCAGCTGGTTTTACTTTTCGTTAAAATACAGTATATTATTAGTCTGCGTTTAGAAGGGAGTCAAGTCATTTATCAGGGATAGGGTAGAAAATAGGATTTTTATTGTAGACAAGAGGGGATATGTCGGTCCGATTACATCACCCATCCCTCACCCTCAAAATTTCAATAAAATAAATAAATAAATAAACACCTCAAGACCCTTACTAAATAAGTACTTAATATAACTTGATTTTAAAATATGGGTATCAAGAGTCTTTTCCTTTTTGAGTAATTCCCTTAACCCACATTTTTTAATTTTTCACCTGAAATTAATTAAATTTATTGTGAAAAAATCCTAAATTCTACGAAATTCTATTCCAGGTAAAATCTCACATTATTTACTTAAATTTCTCTGAAAGAGATTTTATTGGTTTTTTTTGCCTGTTTTATTATTGCTTTTCTTAAAATTGTCATTAAAAGCGAGGATTTTCTTATTAGCTTGAATTTGACTTTTTTTTCACAATAAATTTTATGAATTTCAAATGAAATATCAAAAAATTCGAATTTCCCAAATGACTCAAAATTGAAAAATCTCTCAATAGTCAAATAAGTTATATCCTAGGTCTATATTTAAACCAAGTATCCGTTACGTAGGCGTCTCAAGGATTTTGAATAAAATAGACCATAGAATATCAGTTTTTACTAATATTATTTTTCTTAAAATTATTTTCGACGATTTCGGAACATTGACACGGTGTATTTGATTAATTTTAATTAATTAATTTTTTATTTTTTTGGCCTTCAAAACATTCTTGTATTTCATTTTAAAAAAATTTTCCAATGGTTTTAAATACAATATTATTAAGCATGAAACCCCTAATGCCAAACATAAAATTTCAAGCCTCGTCCGCTTCTTTGGCAAATTCTGGTTGCACCTCTGGCTGTTAGAAATTATATTCTTTATTCTAGTAATTGGTGGTCGACCAACCCTTTCCCCAAAAAATTTTATGTTGACGATCCTGATGAGGGCCATAGAAATTAAAAAAGCGACGGGTGGATAAAAAAATCTTTATATATTACCATATACCTAGATCTATAATTCTTTAATTTGGGACATAATATTTTTTTACATTTATTATAGAGAATTTAAACCATTGGCGTTTTTATCTGAAATCACTCTGACTCACCTGTCTAGCATGGGACACATAAATTCTTTTGGTTTTAATGGAGAAATGCAGACAGTGGCAGCCAAAATGATGTTTCTGAATACAAATTTTTTCTTAAAGGAAGGTTTCTATCTTTTATTTAAAAACCGTCCTCTCAGATCATTTTATAAACATACATATTTCCAAAGATGTTGGTAAAAACATTATTATACCTACAATTTTTTGTCTTTTACGATTAAATATTTGCTAAGATTTGATCATGTGAACATTTAGTATACCGGTACATATACATTAATCTAATATTAACAGCGAAATCAAATGGTTATTATTGTATAAAAATATTTTTCAAATTTCTCTCTTTCACTCAACTTCCTTCATTCTGGCCAATCAGCGCCCTGAGAGGCACATACACAAGGGACAGGAAGCCAGCCGCTTGCGCTTTATATAGAGTAATGATGTTAATGATAATGATATTTGTCTTTCTTAAGTTCCTTAAATTATTTTCATTATATATCATATCACTATTTCTCACAATTAATATTTTCGTTTTCATTTGGTGAACAATAAGAACCCTAAATGACCAATAATCTCTAATAGAGCGGACTTTACATATTTAGAGCACCACTGAAATAATTAATAAAAAAAAAAAAATCTAGCAAAATAAATTATTTACTCATCTTTCAAATTTTGAAAAAAATAAAAATAAGAAGCGGTTAAATAATCCTTCCTTATTTATTTTACTATTGACTTCTTTCTTTATAAAGCAAAGAAGTTGGGACGATTAAACGGTACGGAGTTTATTAAAAGATAAGGAAGAAATTTTGGACCAAAGAGAGAAAGAGAATCTACATAAGCAACGAGGTCGCACCGTTAGCTGATCTCTCACAGCATCTCTCTCTCTCTTTTAAAATCTTCGTGTCTTATACATTGCAAGGAGAAAAGTTTTTACTTTGCATTTTATAGCCTAACGCCCTTAGAAAGTAATACAAAATAACAACATTCTTTAAATTTTCAAGAGTTTTAACAAAATCATACATCATGGAACGGAATATTTATAAAGAATTTTAACTAACCCCTCAAAAGTTTGGGCTAAAAAAATAGTGAATGGAGTTGATGAACAAATATATGAAAACGCCCAATATATAACAATATTATCACGGCGAGTAATACGCAATGTGATAGTAGAGATGGTCTAAATTCAACACAAATTTCGCTAAAATCATATCAGTGTGATTCAAAAAAAATATAACAATAAGAAATCCACTAAATATAACATTTGTTCTTTATTTTTCACCCATTGTTTATAATGATTATTAAATAATCTAATAATTTTTACTTACGTATATACAGTATATGTTAATTTATTTATTTATTTATTTTATTTATTTATTTATTTTCAAGAAAAATGGGCTATCCAACAGGAGTAAACTCCCAATTAGTGGATAGCACTACAAATATATATTTTAATTAATAATAAGAGTAGTTAAGAAATATAACGTAATTGAGTCTCATTGCTCATACAAAAATAAAAATTAAAAAAATTTACATAGAGTTTTACTGTATATAGAAAGTATTGAATTCATGATTGTGTTTATTTAAGCTTTTGTGGTTTGAATTATTATTATTAGGGGAATTTTTAAATTATAGACCACATTTTGTTATTAATTATTTATTAAAAATATAAATACCGGTACTGTACAACGTTTCGTGACAGTCGGTTCACTTGAGTCGGAGCAAGTGCACAGTACTTGATAACGACTGCAGAGTAGGCAGTCGAAACGTTGAAGAGTATTTATATTTTTAATAAATAAATAATACAAACTGTATGTGTGGTCTATAATTAAAATTTTCCCTAATAATATTGAATTCATGTCAAAAATTCGATGTCAAGATTATAATGGAAATACATGTTTTGAGGTCCCTTGAGTCCTGCAAAATGGCTCGACTGAGTGTGTCAGTGTTCAATTTAAAGCATGAAAGAATTGATTTACGAAGTTGAAATTTTATATTTAAGTTAGCCACACCATAATGAGGAGTGAAAATAATCTTTTGATCAATATCAGCCAAAAAATACTTGAACTTTACTCATGTACTTTTTCAGTTTTTTTTTTTTTTTTTTTTTCCACAAAATTTGCTCTAACAATTTTGATTAAAATTCAAAAATCAATTATTTTTTAGATGCCGACACAAAAAATCTGGTATGACAAGCAGAGAACACAACTTTCATTTAATGAAGTTAAGAGAAAGTTGTATCCTGTCACACCAAATTTTTTTATTTGACTTGTCACTCTAAAACAAATTTTATCTGGGTGAACCAATTTTATTTCCCTTGCATTAGATGATTAACAAAATATTTCCTTTATTTGTATACATTCTAAATATGGCCTTAAAAAAATTTCTTACATTTCCTACAGAAAATGGAAGTAAATAATAACTATTTTTACTACTCATAATTATTTCTCATTTATTTAATTAATATTTTTTTCTTTTACTGGTTTAAATTATAATTATAAGATTTAAATTTATTTAGAGGAGCATACACAATTAATTGTAAATGGCTCAATCATTTCCATGCCGAAAATTTTTTATTTTTCACATAGGCCATGGACTGAGACTTCACTCTCTGTCCATGGTAAAAATAAAATTTTTTTGACATGAACATGATTGAGCCATTTACAATTGTGTATGCCCAATAGAACTTAGCGAGGATATATATATTTTCAGACATTAACCTGGCCCTAAAGATGGTCCTAATTGGAACCGAAACGTCGGTTAGACAATAAATTGAAAATAAACTAGCTGCTTTGCTCATTCTTTCTACCTATTTGAAGATTTAAATTATTTATTTTATAGATTTGCCAAACCTATCAACAGCTATTGGAAATTATTTATAATTAAGTTGTTTCTCTTCCACATTATCTTGTCTCATCTGAAAACTCCGGAAAAGGTCAATAATTACCAAACCAGAAACAAGCTTGTCAATAATTAATTAACTAAAATTTTTAATCAATTTTATTTTATAAATTAATTAAAAAAAAAAAAATCAATGAAGAATGGCATAACTAATTTTTGAAAGGTTATTATAAAAATATTTTTTATATTTCCTTTCTGACTAATTCTTATTGATCAGGAGACAATGAATAAAACTCGATATAATATTTAATTTTTAATATATAATATTAAAAAAAGTGTCGATAGATTACTTTTTTTCTCTCTTTTGGTTAGTGTCACTTTTTACTTTCTCTTACCTATGTATATATGTAATATATATATATAGAGAGAAAGTATTGGATTCATGTCAAAAATTCGATGTCGAGATTTTGATGGATCTTCACGTTTTGAGGTCCCCTGAATCCAAAAAAGTGGTTTTCGCGACATGGTCTGTCTGTGTGTGGGTGTGTGGGGGGGGGGGGGGTGTGGGTGTGTGTGTGTGTGTTCAATTTTAAGCATGAAGGAATTGAGCTACGAGGTTGAAATTTTATATTTAAGTTAAACATCTCCCGGGACCGGAAAAATAAGCTTTTAATCAAAATCAGCCAAAGAGTACTAGTACTTTACTGATGTACTTTTTCAGTTTTTTTTCGATTTTCTCAAAATTTGCTCCAACGATTTTTTTTAAAATTCAAAAATAAATTATTTTTTAGATGCTCTTTAAAATGTATATTCTCATTTTGCAATTGAAATCTTCTGAAGACCACTTTACTCTTGTATTTCATAGGGAAGATAGGAAAAATGGTTGCCATGGTAACAAAATATAAATATTTTCCCCACTTATAAATTTTACATCTGAATTCAAATGTTCCGTACTGTCGGGAACTAAATATATGTCGACACAAAAAATCTGGTGTGACAAGCACAGAACACAACTTTCGATTACCGAAGGTAAGAGAAAGTTGGGTGCTGTGCGCCAGTCACACCAGATTTTTTTCTTTTTGTTACCTAATTATTAATTATTCATTCATACGGCGTACTTCCTTTTTCACATTTTTTAAAAATTTTTCTGACTCAGTTTTTCAGTGTCAAAACAAGAAAATATTTAAAAATATAATTGCTAATCATTCTTATTTATTTATTTATATAGGTTAGGTTAGGTTAGGTTGAAGTGGCCGTTTCCAGAGAGGGAACACACTTAGGCCAATTAGGCCCTTTGTGATACCACGGTGGGGCTATTCCCCTACCTACCCTAAGAGGAGACTTCGGCAGGATGTTTGAATTATTTGCCGCAAGCTGGATTCGAACCCGAGCCGTGTTGAGACTTCGGACTCCGTAATCCTCAGCTTAGCCGGCTTACAAATTGTTAGCCATTGCCTCTTTATTTATATAAATTTTATTGCTTAGAGGAACTTGAAGCGAGTTCTCTGTTTCTGCTGAGGACCATAAGAGAAAAAAAAAAAATGATCTATGCGATTCGACTCCTTTGATTGTGATGTAAAAGCATACCACTACTGATTCTACTTTCGATATCGAAATTTTATCGTTATTCATTTGAGAAATTTAAATTCCAACAATTACTAGGTTTATTTATTTATCAAGGAAGGATTGCAGGAGCAGAGACTTTATTTATATAAATTGCCTAGAGGAGGAAAACAGACTCTTTAAATTTGAAGAGAGTTCTCTGTCTCTGCTACCCTCCCCCCCCCCTCCGGTTTATTTATTTATTTTTTTCAATTCATTTTCAAAATTAGCCTCTTTGAAAAATATTTTTTTTTTTAAATATCGATACCACTAGCGAAACTTTTTTGCAACCAATGTATTATATTTTTGATCTTAACACTGATAGAAATTAATTTTTTTATAAAGATAAATAGATAATTATTTAGATTAGACCTCGATTAGATTGAAATCCACTTGTTAATTCTATCTTGTGATCTTCCATTGAAATTCTTGAACATCCTTGCAGAATCCCTAACGGAATTAGATGCTTATGTTTTGATTAAAATACAAAGTGTTGACTTTATTGTGTAGGTTGAACTTCTCTCTTCTCTTTCCTTTTCTCTTATCCTCTTCTCTTTCTTGAAACAAGTCAGGATCCGGGAAACATTCGGACACATCTCGTTTGATCTTGATCTTGAATTTGCCTTTTTTATTTATTATTAAAATTCTCACCTTGGGGCTTTCTTTTTCCTTTTACACATTTTAAGAACTTTTTTCTTTCAAAGGCGGCTGGCGCGGCTAGTAGCTTATAGAGTGAAAAAAATTCCCTCACTATTCTATAACTGAAATTCCAACGTCTCTGATGAAGGCTAAAATCAGGGCTATCCGAGCGGGAGTGCTGATTAAAATATATAAATTTATATTACTTAGACCCAATTTCTTCACATCTAATTAACTAGCTAACTCTCGGATAAGCTAGTTAGCTAGTTCACTATGATGTTTTTTTTTTTTTTTTTCTTCTCTTACCTCTGTATATATGTAATATATATAGAGAGGAAAGTATTGGATTCATGTCAAAAATTCGATGTCGAGATTTTGATGGATCTTCACGTTTTGAGGTCCCCTGAATCCAAAAAAGTGGTTTTCGCGACATGGTCTGTCTGTGGGTGGGTGGGTGGGTGGGTGGGTGGGTGTGTGTGTGTGGGTGTGTGTTCAATTCTTAAGGATGAAGGAATTGAGCTACGAGGTTGAAATTTTATATTTAAGTTAAACACCCCCATGGGACCGGACAATAAGCTTTTAATCAAAATCGGCCAAAGAGTACTAGTACTTTACTGATGTACTTTTTCAGTTTTTTTTCGATTTTCTCAAAATTTGCTCCAACGATTTTTTTTTAAATTCAAAATCAATTATTTTTTAGATTCTCTTTTCAAATGTATATTCTCATTTTGCAATTGAAATCTTCTGAAGACCACTTTACTCTTGTATTTCATAGGGAAGATAGGAGAAATGGTTGCCATGGTATCAAAATATAAATATTTTCCCATACTTATAAATTTTACATCTTGAATTCATTTGTTCCCTACTGTCGGGAACTAAATATATGTCGACACAAAAAATCTGGGTGACAAGCACAGAACACAACTTTCGATTACCGAAGGTAAGAGAAAGTTGTGTCTGTGCGCCAGTCACACCAGTTTCACTTCTAGTTTAAAGGTTTCTGAATTTCTCCACTGAGCAGTAGTTTTTTCAATTTATATTTATTAATTAATGTTCCAGAGCCGACTTTTCGGTCCCATATTGGACCATCCTCAGGGCCAAGCCATTGTCAATATATTGACCCTCCAGTGGTCATATTGGCAAAAGACATTATTAATTTAATAAATCCAATGACAAATTAGATAGTGCATGTATTATGGAGAGTGAGTGAGTGCCCATTGGAGAAATCCAGAAACCTCTACACTAGATATTATCAGCTATACACCTCCGTCAAATATTTTCACTTCTAGTTAAGCTAATCATAGATCTTAGTTATTTAGCAAGGACTTGAAAGAAAAATAAAATTGTTTTAATTAATTTTAATTTTTAATAATTTTTAAAAATGATCCCTTTATCTAAGTTGCTAACTTCACAAAATTTTCTTATATTATCTGTATCAGTCAAAAGTATCCAAATCTAATGATAAGAGAAAACCACTCTAAATCTTAGAGAGACCAAGTGGATTTAAGCTATGCAACCAATACACAGATTCATGTATATTTGCTCATACAGACAAAAATTTTCAAAAGCCTTAATTAATCTTATAAAAAACATTTAAAATATAAATTAATATCATCTTTCTATCTCAACTATCTCTAAGCTCTCTAGGAAGGACTGGGCCAGATCTTTAGCAAAGGATACTTTTAGCTAATACAGACAGTGTACCATCTATTGCAATATTATTGAGACTAAGGTCCGGTAGTTAGGCAACCCAAATGGCACACGCTCACTAAACTTTTTCTGAGAATATTTTTATTTCGATTTATCTTGAAATTTATATTAAAAAGATAAATTTTTATGGTTATTCTTTTGTTAAAAAGTGTCGTTCGGCCTATTGTCTGCTTTGAAAATGATATTTGTCATACAGACAAGCTGCCGTTTAGGCTGCCTAACTACCGGGCGTTATTCTCAATAAAATTACAATAGATGGTACAGTGAGCGCCAAAAGTGCCTGATCTCGATGCCTTGAGTTTAGGCAACCAATATGCAGAGCCGTCGGATGAGTTGCGTTAAAAGTAGCTTCGCCCCTACAGTTTCATTAAAAAAGATTATTTATTTATTTTAAAAATATTTATGAATTCTAAAATATTTTTATATTATTAATAAAATAAAATTAACTTTTTTCTCATATTTTTTTATAATTTAGTTAAGAAATTTTTGTTTTAATCTGTGAAGAAATTAATTAGTGATAAAATTAGAATTGAAGCTTAAATAAAAATATACATTTAATTAACATATTAATTCTTTTAAGTTATGTCAAATTAGGGGCAGGGAAACCCCCCCCCCCCCCCCTCCCTCCTATCTGGGGCTCACTAATGTTTCAAAGGAAAGCATACATTTGCAAATCTTTCAAATGGAATATAAAAAAAAAACTTTCTCCTCATAAAAGTCTACGTTTCAAAAAGACTCCTTCGAACCCCCCTCCCCCCTAAAATTATTTTCTTTTATTTTTCAATTGATTTTAATAAAATTTAAAATTAGGCTTCATTAGGGAGTAACTAATTGAAAAATGGTATTTCAGACCTCAACAAATTCTATCGCCCCCACCCCCTCCCTTATAATTTCCTCCCTATTTATTCAAATTGATTGGTAGCCAATTCAAATGAAACTTGAATTGAAATGAGAAGAGACTTGGCAACTATGAAGAAAAAATGGCAACACTGTATTACAAAGACATATGGAGAAAGAAATTTGAGCAAAAAAACCTTTCTGGGTTCAAAAAATGTATTTGTAATGAATAAAATTTTATTAAAAATTCACTTAGGAATTTGATTCAAAGATTAAAATCAGATGATTTTTTCCAATTAACAAAGATAAAATGTTAAAATTAATAAAAAACTATTAATTTTTCATTAAAAATTTTTAATAAATCATTAAATGCATTTGACTTCTTTTGTTATTTAAAACACAAAAGAAGAGGGCAAGGGACCTTTCTAGGGTTTCTTTTTGACTCGAACCATTTTATTTAAAAAGAAGGTATAAACAACCTTTTCTTTTGTGTTTTAAATAACAAAAGAAGTCAAATGCATTTAATGATTTATTAAAAATTTTTAATGAAAAATTAATAGTTTTTTATTAATTTTAACATTTTATCTTTGTTAATTGGAAAAAATCATCTGATTTTAATCTTTGAATCAAATTCCTAAGTGAATTTTTAATAAAATTTTATTCATTACAAATACATTTTTTGAACCCAGAAAGGTTTTTTTGCTCAAATTTCTTTCTCCATATGTCTTTGTAATACAGTGTTGCCATTTCTTCTCCATAGTTGCCAAGTCTCTTCTCATTTCAATTCAAGTTTCATTTGAATTGGCTACCAATCATTTGAAATAAATAAGAACGGGGTCTAAATGACCTTAGATGCCAAAAAATATCTTAAATAAATAAAAAAAAAAAAAAAAAAAAGATTTTTATTAGCAATAGTTGTTTTTCTCGTATCAAAATAAAAAAAATACATGTAAATAAAATGAAAATAATTATATTAATCCAAAAAAGAGTGTGTCTATCGCAAAGTTTTTAAATATAAATAAATTAAATTACTAAACTAAAAAACAAAATTGTTATGTTTTTTCAAAGATGAAATTATTTACCAAAAGTAGAAAAAAAAGAAATCAAGGGGAGGAGGGGTTAGAAGAAACAAGCCCCCAGGTTAGGCGAGACTAGTATCTTATTAATAGAGACCGGACAAAAAAGCATAAAAAAATGGAAAAAAAGTGCTTAAAAAAGCATAAAAAACTTGAATAAAAAGTTGTTAAATAAGCATATAAGTTGAAAAAAAGCATCTAATAAGCAATTTTTACTCATACCAATGGCGTATACAAATTTTTTTTTAAAGAAACTAAATTTATTCCGCCCCGCCCTGCGAAAAATTTTTTTTTGTGGAACCAAATTTTTTCACCCTGGGGAAAAATTTTTTTTTACAGGGCTATATTTTTTCACACTGCGGGGTTTTAAAAAAATTTTTTTTTTTTTTGGGGGGGGGGGGGGCCGGGCTCTCTCCCCCCCTCCTTATATACGTCCCTGGTGTATGCGTGTGTGAATGAGAAAAAAGTGTGTTTTTTAATAAAAAAAAAAAAAAAAAAAAATTATAAATATTCCTAAAATAAGTTCAAATAAGCACGAAAGGGAAAAAAAGCATGAAAACTCAAAAAAAGCACATAAAAAATGCAATCTCAATACACTTAGTTTTTCCTAATTCGTATAGAAATTAAATATCTAATGGTTGCTTATAAAATTGAGCAATAAGCATTTTGCTTAAAATCCGGTCTCTACTTATTAATATATTTTTGATAAAATTTTCTTTCCTAATATGTTAATAAATAATATGAATGAATAGTTAATGATCATGAAGCAAGATATTTTTTGTTTTATGCATGGGCGTAGCCAGGGGGAGGCAGGGGGCCGTTGCCCCCCCCCCCCCCTCTGGCCTGTCCTAAAAATTAAAAAAACAAACAAATATATTTTTCTCATAGGGAATTTTTTTAACGCCACAATCCATTACATTAATTTTAATTTTTTTTATCTAAATAAATAATTAATAATCTATGTATATATTATGTATGTATATATTAATTGCAACCCCCCTCCTCTCACCCTAACGAGGCGTTGCCCCCCCTAACAAGATGTCTGGCTGCGCCCAGTGGCGTAACGTACGCCCCCGCAGACCCCGCGATGCGGGGGGGCCCCAGACCTTGGGGGGCCCTCGGGCCGGGCCGGGCTAAAAAACTGTAGCTCCGATAAAAAAGGAAAAATTTAGATAAAAAAAAAGATAATGAAAATTTCTCTTTGAGAGGGCTCGGGGCCCCCAGGGCCCCGATAAAAACGGTAAAAAATAATGAAAATTTCTCTTTGAGAGGGCCCGGGCCCTCAGAGCTCCGGTAAAAAATTTAATGAAAATTTCTCTTTGAGAGAGCCCGGGGCCCTCAAAGTTCAGGAATATACGGTATTTTAAAAATATTTTTTGTATGGTCTAATAATGGGGCCCGAAATAAAGGTTTGCGGAGGGGGGGGGGGCAGCTAAAAAACGTTACGCTAGTGGCTACGCCCATGGTTTTATGTAATATAATTATGTAATTTTCCCGAAATATAAGCATACGATATGAAATTTATTTATTTCATTAAAAACCATTGGTCAAAATTGATTTAAATGGAAGACGGTTAAAACCGGTTTTAACCTGTGGTATTAACCACCCTGGTATCTATTTTGTATTTAATTAATTTCGGTTAATATAAAATCGAGTGGAAAACAGAGTAGGACCGATAGAATTTTCTGAAGTCTGGAATATAATTTTTCATTTATTTACACCATAGAGAAGTCTAATTTTAAATTTTATTAAAATCGAGTGGAAAATAAATTATAAGGGAGGGGGGGTGGGGGCGATAGAATTTGTTGAGGTCTGAAATACCATTTTTCAATTAGTTACTCCCTAATGAAGCCTAATTTTAAATTTTATTAAAATCAATTGAAAAATAAAAGAAAATAATTTTAGGGGGGGGAGGGGGGGGGTTCGAAGAGTCTTTTTGAAACGTAGACTTTTATGAGGAGAAAGTTTTTTATATTCCATTTGAAAGATTTGCAAATGTATGCTTTCCTTTGAAACATTAGTGAGCCCCAGATAAGGGAGGGGGGGGGGGGTTTCCCTGCCCCTAATTTGACATAACTTAAAAGAATTAATATGTTAATTAAATGTATATTTTTATTTAAGCTTCAATTCTAATTTTATCACTAATTAATTTCTTCACAGATTAAAACAAAAATTTCTTAACTAAATTATAAAAAAATATGAGAAAAAAGTTTTAATTTTATTTTATTAATAATATAAAAATATTTTAGAATTCATAAATATTTTTAAAATAAATAAATAATCTTTTTTAATGAAACTGTAGGGGCGAAGCTACTTTTAACGCAACTCATCCGACGGCTCTGCATATTGGTTGCCTAAACTCAAGGCATCGAGATCAGGCACTTTTGGCGCTCACTGTACCTCAGATAGTTGAATGCAGTATATGTGAAAAAACTCATTTTTTAAACTCGAAGATTAAGCGTGCTCTTGTTAACTATATCGATGATTTGGTATCCGTGGGGAAAGAATGATAAATGTGAAGCAACCGACCAAACTTTATTTAATGCAAATATATTTTTTAAATTATTCGTTCAATTTAAAAATTCCAAATTCCCTCTCTCTTTCTTTCTTCGGATATAATTCGGCTTCAGGGCGAAGATTCTGCTAAAACTTTCTTCCTTACAAGGTCAAAGACGAAAAAGAAGAAAAGAGAGAGAGTCATTGAACTGTGACCTCATCCTCAACTCAAGACCCGAGAGCAGCCAAATGACGTCATCTTTGATTCTAAAACATTCAGATCTGCATTTGTTTGTAAACTTTTTTTAGTACTTGAAAACTTTTACTCCCAAGTTAAAGTTAATTTATTTGACTGGAGATATTGGCGATATTTATTTATTTTTTTTCTTTAACCTCTGAAGACCTCACACGCATACTGATAGGAGGTCATCGAATGGCCCGGTAAAAAGGCATAAGAATTTTCAATTTAAATTTTATAAGATCATGACCCTTAAATGGAAACTGGACCTATTTATTTAGTGAGAGATCTTCCATTGGGGTTAAATTAGAATCTCGAAAAAAAAACATTGCTCATTATATTTAAAGGTTAAAAGTGTGATTTGTATTTCAATTACTTCAAAGTAATTTGTAAATGTAATTTTCAGTGAATTACACATTTCATTTGCCTCACTCTACCTATCCAATAGATAACAAGTGAGGAAATGTTTCGTCCATGACTCCCATCTAATTTCTTTCAATATTGTTTTTTTAAAGGTCTTTTTCCCTGTTTTTCCAAATTCTTACAAAAATGTAATCACTCTGATCCTTAACCCAAGAGTGAGATCTCTACCTTTGCGCTACAACGCAGTAAATATATTTTTATATTGAAATCATTTATTGTCACTTTCGCGATTGCTATTTGACAATATTCAAAAATGAATGGACATAATTCAAATTGTTTGCCTAATTCGCCTATCCTCCAGCGATTTTTATTTTATCTAAAAGTAAATTATGTTTATGAATTTTTTCTACTTTGACTATAGGGCTATATGCTTTTCTGGTATGTATATAACAAAGCGAGGCGTCATCTAGTTAAATAATCAACCACGGCTGTTAGCATTGACCTACTTTGCCCAAAATGGCTTTGTTTATAGAGATGTGGTTATGGCTACTTAACTTTGAACATTGATTTATTCATTTTTTTGTCTGAACGTGTCAATTGATTTTTTTCTCTTTATTCCTTAAGGATTAAAAATAAGAGGAAATTCCTAATATTATTTTTTTATAATTTTAAATCGATTGTTGAAATGTATATTTCAGTTTTTAAATGGTTGCTGCACCAAAGCTAAAGAACCGATTTGAATAGAACCATTAAAAAAATCACCTATTTATAAAGTTCATATCTCGTCATTACTTGATCGTACAGAAAGTTTCTATTCACATTTTTTGTAGAAAATTGAACGCTTTACAAAATAGGTATTTTACAATTTTTTCATAACTCTTACCGTTTAGGACAGCGTTTTCCAAACTGTGAGGCGCGCCTCCCTAGGGAGGCGCGGACTAGTCTAAGGGGAGGCGCGAATATTGGCCACCAAGATCAGTTTTCCAAATGATTGCTAGTTTTAATATTCTTCTTCTCAGTCATTAGTGTCAGACTTGACACGTTGTGGTTACTCTGAAGAGTAACTCTCATGGGAATGATACTAAGGTGGGTTCCCGTTTCCTTCCTCAGGAGGAGGCATCTCAAATAGAGTTGGATAATTTATTGCCATGAGGTGGATTTGAACTCGAGTTGTATTCAACTCAGGATTATAAGCTTAACTGCTTTATCCCCTCGGCTAATCGCCTCCTCTTTTAATATAAATAAGAATAAATAAAAAAAATATTTTTATATAAATTTATTTTAGTATTAAAAATTTTTGTTTTTGTATTATTTTATTAAATGGGGGGGGAGGGGGGCGTCATACGATTAAATATTTTTAAGGGAGGCGTGGTAACATCAAGTTTGGAAACCACTGCCCTAAAGTAAGACTCATTCTAGAAAATTATACTATGATGTGTAAAACCCAAAGGCAGATCCAGGGAATTTTAATTTTTTTCCCGAGTAGACGCGAAGCTCGCCGAAGGCGATAGCATTGTTAATTATTTTATTTATTAGGATTGGATAGGGGTTGAAAAATTGAAAAAAAAAAAAAAAAATGTTTTTTAAATTTATTTTAGCCAAATCGAAGTCAAATAAATAGAAAACATTCAAAAAATAGCGTTGATTATTATTTTATAATATTAAGGGATGAGATGAAGGGTTGATTATTTAAGAAAGGCCTTGGAATATTCCAAATCACTTGTTGACATTCTTTTCCATCTCTAAATATAGTTAGATTAGAATAAAAGATATTTTTTTACTTTTAATAAAAAGGGAATTGTTATTTTCATCTGTTTTATTCCTATACAAAGAGAGAGAGAGACAAGTCTATCTCTCGTTCAGTCGAGTGCGCGGCCTGCTGGCAGGCGGGGAGCGGCTCTTTTTTTTCGTTGTGTTTAAAGTGAATCAAAGTGAATAATTAATATAGTGTAACCCACCCTGACCACTCCATCAGCCAACACACCCTCTTGAGCGTCTTATTAAAGGTAATTATTATGCATTTTCTCGTTGAAAAAAAAAATGATAGAAACAAATAATTTGACTGCGAAAAACGATTCTTTTGAATATGAAATTAAATATTTTGTATTTCACTAAGGGTAGAGGGTGAATATAAGCTGTTGAAAGGGGGAGGGGGAGTGCAGGTGTCGTTGGAAAAAAAATTAGTTCATTTTTTATTTATTTATTTATTTTTTTTTTACACACACCCACACACACACACACACACACACACACACACACACACACACACACACACACACACACACACACACACACACACACACACACACACACACACACACACACCGCATCTTTTTGTATATAGAATTAATCCCAATTCGTATTTGAGTTTTTTTACTTTCTCTTACCTATATGTGTCAGTTAATATATACATATATAGAGAGAGAATGTATTGGATTCATGTCAAAAATTCGATGTCGAGACTTTGATGGATATACACGTTTTGAGATCCCCTGAATAAAAAAAAAAAAAAAAAAAAAAAAAAAATGGTTTTTGCGACATGTTCTGTCTGAGTGTCTGTTTGGGTTCAATTTAAAGCATGAAGGGAATTGAGCTAGGAGGTTGAAATTTTATATTTAATTTAGGCACCCCCCTAGGGCGTGAAAATAAGATTTGAGAAAAATATTTTTCTTCAGGAATGAAAGTTAAAAGAAAACGCAGCTAGAATTTTTTCTTTAAAAATATATTTTAATAGCTGCCGTTTCGGCTTTGATCAAAGCCATCCTCGGAGCCATAGGCGTAGCCACGGGGGGGGGATTTGGGGGTTCAAACCCCCCCCATTGGACCCAAGCCATGACTAGATATTTAAGCTCTATAATACAGACAATACTTTCTCTCCCTATATATTTCATATATAGGGTAAGAGAAAGTAAAAAATATAAGAATTTTCTCTAGTTTAAAAAAAATAAAAATAAAATAAAATAATTTTATTAAAGGAAACGCAAAAAATTCAAGAAAATTCAGTTTTTTCCCATTGAAAAGAATTGATTTTTGTCTTGCTTTATAAAAAATCTGGTGTGCCTGGCGCACAGCACACAACTTTCTCTTACCTTCGGTAATCGAAAGTTGTGTTCTGTGCTTGTCACACCAGATTTTTTGTGTCGACATATATTTAGTTCCCGACAGTACGGAACATATGAATTCAGATGTAAAATTTATAAGTATGGGAAAATATTTATATTTTGTTACCATGGCAACCATTTCTCCTATCTTCCCTATGAAATACAAGAGTAAAGTGGTCTTCAGAAGATTTCAATCGCAAAATGAGAATATACATTTTAAAGAGCATCTAAAAAATAATTGATTTTTGAATTTAAAAAAAAATCGTTGGAGCAAATTTTGAGAAAATCGAAAAAAACTGAAAAAGTACATCAGTAAAGTACTAGTAATCTTTGGCCGATTTTGATTAAAAGCTTATTTTTCCGGTCCCGGGGGTGTTTAAGTTAAATATAGAATTTCATCCTCGTAGCTCAATTCCTTCATGCTTAAAATTGAACACACACCCACCCACCCACACACACACACACACACACACACACACACACAGACACAGACAGACCATGTCGCGAAAACCACTTTTTTGGATTCAGGGGACCTCAAAACGTGAAGATCCATCAAAATCTCGACATCGAATTTTTGACATGAATCCAATACTTTCTCTCTATATATATATTACATATATACATAGGTAAGAGAAAGTAAAAATTAAAGCCTGCTAAAATTGATTAAATCCCTCAAATGAAAAATAATAAAAATTATTATATTTTTTTTATTTTTTTTCTTAAAGAGATCTGAGATAGAACTCGGATCAAGAGTAACAGACAGAAACTCCGCTATTATAGGGATTTATCTAAATTTCTTTAAGATGTGAGGGTTGTATCTTTTATTGCCTGAAACGAGTTAAATGAAAAATTGTGGCACTTAATTAAGAAAGGGCGGGCCCGAGCCAATCCGAAGGGGGTCCAGGAGGGCGGATTGGCTAGTCATGTATTTCATTAGACGCCTTATACTGCCCTATTAGTCGGGGGGGGGGGGGGGAGGGGGGAGAAATCATCCTGAACCCCCCCATCGAAAATTTCTGGCTACGCCTATGCTCGGAGCTGTTAGTGGTCACCCGAGAATGGCTTTTACCAAGGCCGAAACGTAAGCTGTTGAAATATATTTTTAAAGAAAAAATTCTAGCTGCGTTTTCTTTTAACTTTCATTCCAGATACAAATTCCACCAGCCATAAAATATCCTTATACCAGCGTTTTCCAAACTCCCTAGGGAGGCGCGTACTTGTATAAGGAGAGGCGCGAATATTGGCCACCAGGACTAATTTTCCAAATGATTGCTAGTTTTAATATAAATAAGAATAAATAAAAAAATCTGGTGTGACTGGCGCACAGCACACAACTTTCTCTTACCTTCGGTAATCGAAAGTTGTGTTCTGTGCTTGTCACACCAGATTTTTTGTGTCGACATATATTTAGTTCCCGACATGACAGTACGGAACATATGAATTCAGATGTAAAATTTATAAGTATGGGAAAATATTTATATTTTGTTACCATGGCAACCATTTCTCCTATCTTCCCTATGAAATACAAGAGTAAAGTGGTCTTCAGAAGATTTCAATTGCAAAATGAGAATATACATTTGAAAGAGCATCTAAAAAATAATTGATTTTTGAATTTTAAAAAAAATCGTTGGAGCAAATTTTGAGAAAATCGAAAAAAACTGAAAAAGTACATCAGTAAAGTGCTAGTACTCTTTGGCCGATTTTGATTAAAAGCTTATTTTTCCGGTCCCGGGGGGTGTTTAACTTAAATATAAAATTTCAACCTCGTAGCTCAATTCCTTCATGCTTAAAATTGAACACACACACACACACACACACACACACACACACACACACCCACCCACCCACACACAGACAGACCATGTCGCGAAAACCACTTTTTGGATTCAGGGGACCTCAAAACGTGAAGATCCATCAAAATCTCGACATCGAATTTTTGACATGAATCCAATACTTTCTCTCTCTATATATATTACATATATACATAGGTAAGAGAAAGTAAAAAATATTTTAATATAAATTTATATTTTTTAGCATTAAAAATTTTTGTTTTTGTATTATTTTATAAGATGGGGGGGGGGGGGGGAGGCGTCATAAGATTAAATATTTTTAAGGGAGGCGTGGTAACATAAAGTTTGGAAACCACTGGTTTAGGAGATAGCGGGGGTCAAAGTTTGAAGAATTTAACAAAAAGTTCTTTTTTTATTTCTATATTTTATAACTCGTCGATAAATTAATATTATAAAATGCTCAGCATATATTTTTGTAGGAAATTAAAAGCTCTACAAAAAAGATCACATGTGGTTAATCGATTGCTCCTAACCATTTACAAGATATTCGCATTTGAATTAAGAGTTTTGATAAATATTGTTTTTTTGTTTTTATTTTGTTTTTTAAATTTATTTAAGGTCTTTTTCGGCAACAGAGGCCATTTAAACCTCGTCTCTTTTTATTTCAATTTATTGGTAGCCAATTAAATAGAAATAAACTGCCAAATGAGACGGGATGCAAATCCGCAACCCTTGGTGTACAGAAGGCCAGGAGGCATTGGGATACAAAAGCGAATATCTTCTAAATGGTTAGAGTAATCGATTAACCTCAGGACCTCTTTTTGTAGATCGTTTAATTTTCTACAAAAATATATGTTACGCATTTTATAATATTCATTTTTCTACGAGTTATAAAATTTAGAAATAAAAAAGAAATTTTTGTTAAATTCTTCCAACTTTGATCCCCGATATCTCCTAAACGGTAATAGTTATCAAAAAATTGTAAAATACCTTTTTTGTAGAGCGTTTAATTTCCTTAAAAAAAATGTCAATAGAAATTTTCTGTACGATCAAGTAATGGCAAGATATGGAACTGAAGAAAAAATAGAAATCTGAGATGAGGGTTGAGAACTCATCTTTAGAGAATATTTTTTAAAGGTGTCTAGGGACCAGTGTCGGATGTTAAAAAAAATAGCCGATTTTTTTGGCCCACTCTACTACGTAAATATACTTGTGTATAAATGGCCTCTAATGCTGAAAGAAAAACCAAATTAAAAATTTTATTCCATTTATTGAAATTTTTAGATCCTCAAAAAAAAAAAAAAAAAAAAAAAAAAAACTGATATAAACATCCATGGAAAAGTCTGATATAAGAAATTTGAAAATAAGCATTTCCTTTATTCTCAAAGAAAAGAATAGGATAAAAAATATTGATAGAACTTCTTTTATAAGGAGAGACACGATCGTGAAGAGGAAGGCAAAAAAATCATTAGACTGGTCCTTCGTCCGTCTAACTGTTTCGATCGGAATGAAATGGCTTCGTTCTGGGTGAACCTGTAGCTTTAGGCTTTAGGTGAACCCAATGCTTTTCTCTCCTCTCTTTTCTCCTTATCCTATACTCAAACTACCACTCCTCCAAAAGAACCATTAATTATCTTTGATGTAATAGTTGACATTGAGGAGAAGGAGGAGGATTATGAATATTTGAAGGAGAGGTCGATGAATTTGAATTTGCTCATGTCATCTCCTATACAATTCTTGAATTTTTTCCCCCTAATCTTCAATACCCCCCTGTTGGAGAGTAATTCAAATTAAATAAGCTAATAATATTACGTTATATTATATTTTTTAAAGTCATTTTAAGGTCATTTAACTTTAGAAATTTATTAAATTAAATATTATACGTTTTATCGATGGCTTCTTGCGGGCGTTCAACAGTCCTTTTTGTCGAGGGCCATTCAACATTTTTCTTTATATTTTTTTTTTAATTTTTTATAAAGACCGAATAAATATCTTAAAGAGGAATTTTTCTATGCTTTTTAATATAGAGTTTCAATTTATAATTTTCAATAAAACAGGAAAAAGAAAAATATTAAAACAAAAAATTATATAACAAAAAAGATTAATGTTGAATGCGGCCCTTATTTTTTTTTTATTAATAATTTAAATTTCATAATCCAAAATGAGAATATACATTTTAAAGAGCATAAAAAAAATTGATTTTTTAATTTAATCAAAATCGTTAGAGTGAATTTTAAGAAAATCGAAAAAACTTAAAAAGTACATTAGTCAAGTACTAGGAATTTTTAAACTGATTTTGCTCAAAAGTTTCGTGTTACTTTCTAGGGAGCTAACTTAAATATCAAATTTCAATCTCCAAGCTTTTTTCGTTATTGAGATATTTTGTCACAGACAGACAGGCATTCCATTTTGAGGGTTCCACTTTTTTGGACTCGGGGGGGGTGGGGGGGGACAAAACTTTTATTAATTTTTCTAGCCAATGTCAGTTACCTTGTCCATTAAGAGGGACAAATAAGTCTCATGTAGGCCTACAAATAAATAAAATCTCGAAATCGAATTTTTGACATTCTCTCCACATATACTCGGTATATAGATAAGAGAAAGTAAAAATTGCTAATTATAGCTCAAATTGTGGCCTTACTTGGTACAGGCCGGCACTAGAGTTCAAATACGATTGGTGCCAGCCCGCCCTAGCTTCGCTATATATCTCCATATATCTTTTAAACAATTATATTGTCAGAGAATATGATAAATTTGTTTTTATTAATATCACTTTAAACTTTCAAATGATCATTTATTGTCATAATATAAAAGTGCTTTTTGAAAATGATTTCTTCTCTAATAGAATCAAAACTGTTACTCTAGGCTAATATTTTTCTTATATTAGAGTGAATTTCTTATAATCTATTTAATATTTGTCTATTATTATTCAAATAGTGATTTATATTTTTACTTTCTCTCTGCTCTCAATGAATCATTAAGAATTAGTCTGAAAAATTCTATTAAAATTTTTCTCTTCTGTTTGTTACAGAGGGTCCTCCGTTGTCCTCACAAGGGCCATCTCCGAATTCAGTTACCTGGGAGCCATACTTCTGTGTCCTCCTGCAGGATGAACAGACACTCACCGCCTACCGGAGCGAGGAACTTTCGGTAAGTCCTACCTCTCCTTGTTAATTATATATCCTAGGCATAGAATTCTTTGTTTTAATAAATAAATATCCCTTACTAATTTAAAATAGTAAGTACTTGTTTAGATTAGATATTTCTTTTTGTTTTTAAAAGGGTTTTTTATTCAATTACCTTGACCTTAAAAGGGGAAGATTCTAACCTAGATAAGATAATGGGAAAATTAATCTTAACGATTAGCTATACCCTTTAATTTGGTGTTGGAAAATACATGATTACTGTAATTTTGTAAAGTAGATTTCGACTAAAAAATTTTATTATATTTTTCTAACATAAACTAAATTTCAAATATAAACAAAGTAGAGTGGAACCTCGCTTAACGGACATAATTCGTTCCAGAATCATATTCGTAAATCGAAAGACTCGTTGTGCGAAACAATATCATTCTCCCCATGACTCAGACTGATGTAACATGGGCGCAATCCGGGACTTGCCCCTCTCGTTGCCACTTGTTATGCGAAGCCTCGCTCGTTAAGCAAGTCATTCTTTTACAATTTGTTTTGCTCGTTACAGTGGCGTAGCGAGCTTAACTCGCGCCCGGGGCACAATACCTTTTAGCGCCCCCCCCCACAAAAAACATAATATTATATGAAAATCTGGTGTGACTCGCACAGCACACAACTTCTCTTACCTTCGGTAATCGAAAGTTATGTACTGTGCTTGTCACACCAGATTTTTTGTGTCGACATGTATTTAGTTTCCAACAGTAGGGTACAATTGAATTCAAGATGTAAAATTTATAAGTATGGGAAAATATTTATATTTTGATACCATGGCAACCATTTCTCCTATCTTTTCTATGGAGTACAAGAGTAAAGTGGTCTTCAGAAGATTTCAATCACAAAATGAGAATATACATTTTATAGAGAATCTAAAAAATAATTGATTTTTGAATTTTAAAAAAATCGTTGGAGCGAATTTTGAGAAAATCGAAAAAAACTGAAAAAGTGAATCAGTAAAGTGCTAGTACTTTTTGGTCGATTTTGTTCAAAAGCTTCGTGTCACGTCCCATGGGGGTGCCTAACTTAAATATAAAATTTCAACTTCCTAGCTCTTTTCGTTCTTGAGATATTTTGTTCACAGATACACAGACACACAGAAGACCACACACACACACAGACAGACCATGTCGCGAAAACCACTTTTTGGATTCAGGGGACCTCAAAACGTGAAGATCCATCAAAATCTCGACATCGAATTTTTGACATGAATCCAATACTTTCTCTCTATATATATATTACATATATACATAGGTAAGAGAAAGTAATATACTCACAAATTAAGAAATAAATAAAGTCATAGGCTCAAGCTAGGCTTTAAAGTTGAGACAAAATTATCCAGATTTTTTGTTTTGTGGACCATTTGGCGCCCCCTTTGTGAGTAGCGCCCGGGCATGATGACCCCCTTGCCCCCCTTTCGCTACGCCACTGGCTCGTTATGAGAGGTGCCTGCTAAGCAAGTTCAATTCCGATAATATATCCGATTGATAATATCCAAAGAATTCACCGTAGGCACATGTTTTAACATCGAATTGTACATAAATCAAAATAAAACTCCTTTTTTAAACTAAACCTACTTACTTTGAAATTATTATTAAATTACATTTTATTCAAATTAAATATTTATGTACTGGTATATCAAAAAATAACTGTTGATAGGATTGTACTGAAGTTATATTAAATCAAATAAATTTAGATGAACATAGGTCTTGAAGATGGAAACGATGCGTTCCGAAACGTCGAAGAATACACAGTTGACTCTCGATAATTCGAATTTTTCAATAATTAAAACTCTTTAGCTGTAGACTTCGGTAAATCGAAAAATTGCTCTGAATTTAGAAACGCTCGATAACTCCTCGGGCCTTGGTGTAGTCGTTAGCGTACTGACTATTTGTACCAAGAGTTGCGGGTTCGCATCCCATCTCATACGACAATTTATTTCAATTGGATTGGCTGCCCATCCAATTGAAATAAATAGAGACCGGGTCTAAATGGCCTGCGATGCCGATAAAGACCTTAAAGAAATAAAAAAAAAAAAAACTCGAAATCTTTTTGTATCTAAAGGAGAGAACAGTGGTTCGGAAAAAAAATTATCGGCGAAACTTTCATTATTCCAACATCAACGTTGCTGCCTATCTACAATTTTGAAGAAAAAAAATAAGAAATTTTTAAAAATCCCTTTGCACTGAAAATGCAAGCCGGCCAGAAACGATGAATTCTACACTGATAAAAATGAAGTTTTTTCCCAAGGAGGTTTCGTTAATCATGTGGCTCTGACAATATACCAAAACTTATATTTTCGAGGTGCTCTCCTCAAAAATAAAAAAAAAAAAAAAAAAACCGAAAGCAAAAGACTTGGCATAGAAAGTGGATATATAATAATAAAAACTTAAAAATTCGAATTTTTCTTTTCTTTCCTCTTGATAATTCTAATATTCTTGATAATTCAAAAACTCGATAATTCGAATTTTTCTTGTAGTTCCTTGAATTTCGAATTATCGTGAGTTGACTGTAATTAGTTTTTATTATCTACTGGCAGCCTATGCTCTCTTTTTTTGCTCCATAATCATCACTCAGCCATTGATTTCTTCGTTTCACTGACACTCAAATTGTTTTGACAATTCTTTCTTATTATTATTATAAAATTTATTTTCTTCTAGCTATTATATTTTGCTTTGACGGTGTGCATTGACTCTTGTCGTAAAATGGTCAGATTAAATTTTAATTTGCATTTTAGAGACGACTTGTATGAATTTATTTTCACTTGGTTGAATTTGTTTGTTTTTATTTTGTGTTCTTAACTAACATACAAATAACTAATTGGGTTTTATGCTTGGACGCTGCCTGCCGTGCAGATTTTTGCTGGTGCGCCGGGAAGACGTCGTCTGCAGGCGAGTCAGGTCGGTGGTGGAGAACGCCTGCTAGTCAGGCTACACTTCAGGCAGCTGTGGCTCACATGTGGCTACGGTTGCCTATAGAGCCGGCGCTAATGTTATTTTGCTTTTTTTTTAGGTGGCGGATTCGTTGTTCGTGGATCTGCCTAGAGTACGATTGGATGGAGGGGCACGTGCCTTTCGCCAACGTTGGGGCTATGAACTTATCCCGCCACCACCCTTACTCGAGGAGGATGAAATTGACGACGTCGACGATGACGAAAGCCATCCACCGAGTGAGACCACCTCGTTACGTGATGAAGGTCTTCTGATGGGCAACGGATACACCAATGGACATGTCAACGCAGTCATCTCAAGCGGCTCTTCTCCATTAGGTAGTCTACGCTTATTATCAACACTCTTTAGATTTTCCATAAAACCCTGATATTAATTAACAAAATATAGATTAAAAGTGAATTTTTTTTTTTTATTTATCTGCGAAATTTTAAGAATTTTTTAAAATTCTTCTATCAAAATGGTTTTAAAAATTTTTAATGAGACCAATTATACAGCCAAACTTTTTTTTAATTTTATTTAAGGTCCGTTTCGGATTCTAAGGCTGGAAAAAGTACATCAGTAAAGTACTAGTTCTTTTTGGCCGATTTTGTTTAAAAGCTTATTTTCACGTGTTCGGGCTGTGCCTAACTCAAATATAAAATTAGCTTATTTCCTTCATGGTTAAAAATGTCCACACAGACCAATTTGCGGGACCCACTTTTTTGGACTCAGGGGACCTCAAAACATGTTTATCCATCAAAATCTCGACATCGAATTTTTGAAATGATCGCAGTACTTTCTCTCTCCATATATTTCATATATAGGGTACGAGAAAGTAAAAAATAGGGATGTATAAGCAATTTTTCTTAAAAAAAAAAGAAATAAAAAAACTAAAATAAAAGCATTTAATAAAAAAATTTTTTTATTTGCTATTTTTAATTTTAATCATAAGAAATTTGAATTTATTGCTAATTAGATTCCATCGATAAATTATTTAAACCTTTTTCTATTTAAATGATCTTAGGCGCACACTCTAGACAGTGCTGCCATCTGGTAGCAGTTTGTGAAATTACATTCATCTCGTATAAATATCATTTATTAAAGTAAATAAGACCCTAGAGAAGGCCGAGGATTCTCCAACGTTGCAAGATCTTAAACCAATCAGAGAAATCAGAGAAAACAATAATGCAATCTCTCTGTGAAGTTAACCCAGCCGGTGCTGCCACCTGGTGTATTCTCTTTGCACTCCCAGGCTGTCCGCTCTCTTTCTCTTTCTCTCATTCTCTCTCTTGACTCTTTTAGTTTCTTTTTTTATTTGATTTTTTTTATTTAGATTAAATTGACCGCAAAATTTCCTTAACCACATCCGTAAGAATTTTTGTCCTTTATTTATTAATAAAATTCGCTTATTTTTATTAATAAAATATCGAAATGTGTTTTTGCGTTTTTAGAAGGAACACCTTATCAGATATTTATACCATTTTATTTGCCTCCTGAATTTTTTTTCTCTTTTAAATTACTAGGTTATCTATAACAGGAATTATATATTTTCAGTTTCCTGACATATTTCTGTAATAATCAGTCCAGTGCCCTTGGGTGTCCAGCCCCCATAACCTCAATTAATTATTCTGTCTACCAATATTTCAAATATTTGCAGGAGGTATATAGCTGAGTGTTGATAATCAAATAGGAAGAATAAATGAACAAGCAGCTAGTTATATTTCAATTTATTAACAAACCAGGGCCGACGTTTCGGTCACGTATGGGACCATCTTCAGGGCCAGGTTAATGTCCGAAAATACATACAATCCTCGCCAAGTTATATTGGGCATTCACAATTATACGTAAACTCCTGAAGATGGTCCCATACGTGACCGAAACGTCGGCCCTGGTTTGTTAATAAATTGAAATATAACTAGCTGCTTGCTCATTTATTCTTCCTATTCGAATATTTCAAATACATATATCTAATTTTTATAGCTTTTTTTTTCTCTTTTTTGGCATCTTAGGTTTTATGGACTTTAACGATACACATTTTTTAGGGGATCCAGGCACATTTATTTATAGCCTATCATTTAGATTCCAAATGATTTAAATAAATATTCATCACACGCCATTTGGATACCAAATGGCTTAAATAAGAATGCCTGGACTCCAATATATATATTCATAATAATGGTTATCATAAAAGTCTTATATGGCCTAAGTTGCCGAAAAGACTGTGTGAATGGGGAAAAAGTGTGGGTGTTAAAAAAAAAAAATCACACATATTAAAAATAAAAAGTTTCGTCTGAATTTGATATTTGCTTTGGCGTTCCTTAATATAATTTTCATTTGTTCATAATTAAAAAAAAAAAAACAACCTAAATAAATTCTTGTCTAAACTCAAGTTATGATCCCCTTAAAAATGCAAATATTTATTTTCTTCTATCGAGAAAGTGTGAAGAGAATTCTTTGGTATGCCGATCATAAACGTGTTATACATATATAAACTTCCCTAACTTAAGAGAGTAATTCATTCAAACTGAATAAATAATAGAGAAATAAAAACGTGAAACTTTTCACAAGATAAAACGGAAATATTTTTCTATCCATCTAGGGAGAAATTATTATTAAAAAGAAAATAAATCATTATAAATAAATGAATTAAAGCTATTTTTTTTTTCTCATTCGATATTATTTTCCCTATCTAATATCGCTTTTAACCGAAGCCTTAGAAACAGGGAGTGTGGGCTTCAACGCTGCTAATTTAACATTGATCGTTGGTTTAAATACTTAGGGATTTACTTTTTCTATTCTATATCATAACTCATTTTTATTCAATTTTAGTTATACTTTTAATTTTATGTCCGTTAAATATCTTAATTTTTAATTTTTCCTAAATAGCGATCTGTTGTTATTTATTGGAAGTAACTGGCGTACAATGCGTGATCCACAAAAAATATAATATAATTGGGTTCTATTTACACCTGTCTGTAGCCTTTCTTATCTTATAATAAGCTTACTATTAAACAAGCAATGTAGATGTAAATCAATTTTCAAAAACGGGATTATTTCAAATTTAAAATATGGGTTGTTTTATTTAAAGTTGTTTTATTTAAAATATGGGCCCATACTATTTTTGATTCCAATATGAAATTGCGGTAGGTCTTGTCTTTGGAAACATTCCCTTAGGCCTACTATCATTAGTAATTAATGTACTTTTTTAGTTTTTTCGACTTTTCTCGAAAATCGCTTTAACGATTTCTTTCAAATTTTAAATTTTTCCTATTTGTGGTGTACAAGACAAACCACGTTTGATATTGTCTTGGAAGACTCGAGTACTAATACTTTACTGGTATACTTTTTTTTAGTTTTTTTATTCAATTTTCCCAATATTTCCTTTGGCGATTTCTTTCAAATTTTGAATATATACTATTTCCGGTAAACTAAACAAATTATACTAGGTTTTGTCTTTGGGAGACTTCGAGTACTAGTATGTATTTTCTTTACTGATGCAGTCCTATTTTTTTTTGCTTTTTTCCATTTTCTCATAATTATCTTTAACAATTTATATTAAAATATAAATATTTATTATCTGCGTTATACAAAACAAATTAAGTTTAAACCTGCTTTTGGGAAACCTCAAGTACTAGTACTTTAATGATATACTTTTTTAGTTTTTTCCAATTTTATAAAAATAAGTCCGAGCTCAAGTTTGGTCAACCCTGAACCAGTGGCGGATCCAGAGGTGTTTCTCGGGGGGGGGGAATTTGGAGTGACTGGTCGCACAGCACACATTTTTTTCTTAATTTCGGTAATTTAAAGGCGTATTCTGTACTTGTTTGCGAGAATATAAATATAAATAAAATTTTTAAGTATTAATTTTTAAAATTTTACATTAAAAATACATTTTTTTTTTTAAAGTATTTTTTTCAAATCTCAAGGGGGGTAATTACCCCCTTGTATCCGCCCTTGCCCGGAACTCTTATATAAATTGGGGGATTTTAAAATTATTCTAAATCTAGATGGTGAAAATAAATATTTTTAATTTCTTAACTGATACTGACATTTAAAAACTGTTCCTCACTAGACTTTTTTTCTAACATTCATTAACAAGTTTTAAGTAATCATTGCTTGACCCACTAAGAAATCACACATTACCATCAATCCAACCGCTCAATAGATTTGAAATAATAATTTTATTCTGTCCAATAGGACAATTATTTGACTAAGTGTATACTCGCTGTTGAATCAACATTGATAAAGAGGGGACTGGACAATTAGTTTGAAAGCCTGTCTATTGTGTTCCCGAAAGAGAATTATAGCTTGAAAAGCGGAAGCATGCATGCTTGCTTACCTAGCCAAGGGCGGCCCTCTGCAACCTGCGCTTGGGCTTAATAGGCAGCATGCAGCCTGAAATCCTTTCCTTTATAAATATTCATCGTACACTAGACCCAGAGACACCTTTTTTTACTTCACACAATATAATTTTATCACTTTTAGTATCCAATTCACACAAACTTAAAAAATCTGATGTGACTGGTCGCAGAGCACACAACTATCTCTTACCTTTGGTAATCGAAAGTTGCGTTCTGTGCTTGTCACACCAAATTTTTGTGTCGACATATGTTAAGTTTCCGCCGATATATTAGAATTCAAGTTGTAATTTTTTTTTTTTTTTTTATAAAAAACCCACACTTTTTCTCATTTACACTCACATACATATATATATATTTTGTTACCATGGCAACCATTTCTCATACCTTTCCTATAAAGTACAGGAGTAAATTGTGCTTCAAACAATATTGAGGGCAAAATGAGAATATACATTTTAAAGAGCATCTAAAAAATAATTGATTTTTGAATTTTAATCAAAATCGTTAAAGCGAATTTTGAGAAAATCGAAAAAAACTAAAAAAGTGCATCAGTAAAGTACTTGTACTTTTTGGCTTTTAAAGCTTATTTTCACTCCTTGGGGGGTGGGGGTGCCTAATTTAAAGATAACATTTCAACCTCGTAGCTCTTTTAGTTCCTGAGATATTTTGTTCATAGACACACACATACAGACAGACCATGTCGCGAAAACCACTTTTTTGGATTCAGGGGACCTCAAAACGTGAAGATCCATCAAAATCTCGACATCGAATTTTTGACATGAATCCAATACTTTCTCTCTATATATATTAACATATACATGTATATATATATATATATATATAAAGAGGTAAGAGAAAGTAAAAAGTGCTCTAAAACCTTTAACGAACAATTGACAAATTAATACTATGGCCGAATTAAAAGTCAAAAAAATCAAATCCCATCACTATCTCGTATTAGATTTTAATAGATAAAGACGTTTTGAGACCCCTGCGTCCAAAAAATGCATCCCACAACAACGTTGTTTGTTTTTCTGTGTGTCTATGAACAAAATTTTTTAGGAACAAAATGAGCTAGGAGGTTGAAATTTAACTTAGGTATCCCCTAACACAAAGTTTTTAAATAAAATTGGCCAAAGTATAGAAAGAAGTACTTTACTTTAGTTTTTTTTTACTTTCTCTTACCTCTATATATATGTTAATATATAGAGAGAGAAAGTATTGGATTCATGTCAAAAATTCGATGTCGAGATTTTGATGGATCTTCACGTTTTGAGGTCCCCTGAATCCAAAAAAGTGGTTTTCGCGACATGGTCTGTCTGTGTGTGTGTGTGTGTGTGTCTGTGAACAAAATATCTCAAGAACGAAAGGAGCTAGGAGGTTGAAATTTTATATTTAAGTTAGGTACCCCCAAGGGACGTGACACGAAGCTTTTTTAACAAAATCGACCAAAGAGTACTAGTACTTTACTGATGCACTTTTTCAGTTTTTTTCGATTTTCTCAAAATTTGCTCCAACGATTTTTTTTTAAATTCAAAAATCAATTATTTTTTAGATTCTCAATAAAATGTATATTCTCATTTTGTGATTGAAATCTTCTGAAGACCACTTTACTCTTGTACTCCATAGAAAAGATAGGAGAAATGGTTGCCATGGTAACAAAATATAAATATTTTCCCATACTTATAAATTTTACATCTTGAATTCAATTGTACCCTACTGTCGGAAACTAAATACATGTCGACACAAAAAATCTGGTGTGACAAGCACAGTACACAACTTTCGATTACCGAAGGTAAGAGAAAGTTGTGTGCTGTGCGCCAGTCACACCAGATTTTTTCAAAATTAGCTCTATTGATTTTGATTAAAATATTAAATCAGTTATTTTTTTTGAAGCTCTTTAAAATGTAATATAGATCTATATAGTCTATTCTTTTGGTCTCAAAATTGTTTGAAGCCCTCTTGTACTTCATGTTAACAAAATATAAATATTTTTTCTATGTTTATAAATTTTACATCTACGACAAGCCTTCGGCAAATGAAAATTTGTCTTGATTTTATTTTAATTTTTAAACAAAACCCAAAGAGAAATGATGAATGTTTATATGTTTGTGACATTTACTAAACAGATAATAATTTAATCAATATTTTTTCGTGAATTTCACTTTTCGACGGTTAAACTTCATTATTATCGTAATGTGTGCTTGCATGCACGGCGAGCATAAAAAGCGTCTTGGACTTGGACAAAGAGAGGGAACTTCCGGCCGGAAGAGATGATGACTCCCTCTTCTACTATCTTCATGTCGTTCGCCCGCGGTCGTCGCTCTTGCGTAAAATTCTACCAGCATTTTGCCTTCGTCTACACCCGATTCCTATTTCGGAGAGCGTCTCTCTTTATTTTTTATTTTTTTTTTCAGTTGGATCGCCATCATTTCGGCATTTCCTGCTGTTATTTGTTTTCTATGAGAAACAATTTTTAACTTATTTCAAATATCTATAGCGAAATTTCAGGTTTTTTTTAATATCGTCAACTTGACCTTTGACTTTTTTATTCATATTATCACTTAATGATTTAATGCATTTTTAATAGAAAAATAATTCCTTTTTACGTTAGAGAATTTTATAAAAAGATATGGTTCATGTATTTAAAACTATCGTTTTAACGGCAAATTCCTAACTCTGCCTAATCTATATCTATACTATTATATAAAAGACAATCTCTGTCTGTCTGTCTGTCTGTCTGTCTGTCTGTCTGTCTGTCTGTCTGTCTGTCTGTCTGTCTGTTTGTAACGCATAGACTCCGAAACTACTGGACCGATTTTCATGGAGTTTTTTTTAATGGGTAGGGAATTTTCCGGGGGTGGTTTTAGGCTATCATTATATCGAATTAGGGGTAGGGAACCCCCCCCTTTTTGGGGGTTATCAATTACCCCATAGCAAAGCATTAGAAAACAGGATCTAACTCGCTTTACGGAAAATATATTTATCAAATCTTTAAAATGAAAAATAAAAACTCTTCCTCCCCCTAACAATTCGACATTTGAAAAGATTTTTCCGCTCTGCGCCCCCACCCCCCACCCCTATAATTATTATTTTTTTTATTTTTCATTCGATTTTAATAAAATTTAAAATGGCTTCTTAGGGTGTAAATAATTGAAAAATGGTATTTTAGACCTCAGAAAGTCCAATCACCCCCCCTGCCCCCCCCTAAAATTTATTTTTCATTCGATTTTAATAAAATTTAAAATGTGGCTTTCTTAGGGTGTAAATAATTGAAAAATGGTATTTTAGACCTCAGAAAGTCCAATCACCCCCCCTGCCCCCCTAAAATTTATTTTTCATTCGATTTTAATAAAATTTAAAATGTGGCTTTCTTAGGGTGTAAATAATTGAAAAATGGTATTTTAGACTTCAGAAAGTTCAATCACCCCCCTGCCCCCCCTAAAATTTATTTTTCATTCGATTTTAATAAAATTTAAAATGTGGCTTTCTTAGGGTGTAAATAATTGAAAAATGGTATTTTAGACCTCAGAAAGTCCAATCACCCCCCTGCCCCCCCCCTAAAATTTATTTTTCATTCGATTTTAATAAAATTTAAAATGACGCTTTCTTAGGGTGTAAATAATTGAAAAATATATTAATCAAATATTTAAAATAAAAAATAAAAACTCTTCCTCATAATTAATTAAAATACATTTATCTGGACAACTCTTAGTCATATCCCGAGACGCCGCCCGCCAGGGCCTAGCGGGGTAGGGTTGCCGAAGGCAACCCTACCGCAGCTAGTATATTAATATATGCAATCTGTTATCATTATTCTGAGAACCCTTTATTGTAAATATACAATAATCTTCATAACTTTGTTTGTTTATAACTCTAAATATTTTTTTTTTTTTATAAATTTCCTTACTTAAAAATTTTATATAGACTATTTTTCACAAAAATTATTCATTTTTTACTTCCCCAAAAATGTTTTGGGTTCACCTAGTCTTGGGTTTTGTTTCGTTATTTTCTTATAAACCAGTGTAACAATTACATTTCACAAATCTTCTAGTCAAAGGCGGATCCAGAGGTGTTTCTCGGGGGGGGGGGGGGGGGGGTAATCTGGTGTGACTCGTCGCACAGCACACTATTTTTTTTTAATTTCGGTAATTAAAAAGGGCATTCTGTATTTGTTTGCCAGAATAAAAATACACATCAAATTTTTAAGTATTAATTTTAAAAATTTTACATTAAAAATAAATTTTTTTGCGAAAAAAAGGTATTTTTTTCGAATCTCGGGGGGGGTAATTACCCACCCTTTACCCCCCCCCCCCCCCTTGTATCCGCCCTTGCTTCTAGTGAAAATAATCCCAGAATCGAATACGCTTAGTTTTGTTTGCTATTTCATACAGGAGCGTATATATATATGATTTTTTTTGGGGGGGGAAGGAGGGAAGCAAATCATATTAAAAGATTCCTCCTCCCATTTACAAAAATATTTTTAAAGTAGTGTTTTTTTTATATCTGCCTGTTAAATTTTATTTTTATATATATTTTTACTTTCTCTTACCTATGTATATTTGTAATATATATATAGAGAGAAAGTATTGGATTCATGTCAATAATTCGACGTCGAGATTTTGACTGATATACACGTGAATCCAAAAAAAGTGATTTTCGCGACATGGTCTGTCTGTCTGTGTGCCTGTGAACAAAATATCTCAAGAACGGAAAGAGCTATGAGGTTGAAATTTTATATTTAAGTTAGGCACCCCCTGGGACATGAAACGAAGTTTTTGAACAAAATTACCCAAAGAATACTAGTACTTTACTGATGTAATTTTTCAGTTTTTTTTTTCGATTTTCCTAAAATATATTATATTTCTTTTGTTTTCGTAATTTCGTTTATGAAGCGGAACGCATTTTCTCAAATGAAAATATAGAAATATACCATTATATAAAAATTTTACAAATTTGGGGGGGGGGGGGATTCCGGACTCTCTCTCCCTTCCTTCATAAGTTAGGAGTTCTAACAAGTGTAAAACTTGGTATTATTCTTATGATCTTCAACTATTTCTGAATACAGGTTTTCATTGAAATAAAAGACACTCATCTTTTAGCGTTTATGCTTGGAAATTTTTAAATTTTTTTTTTTTTAAGAGACCACACTTTAACATAATATAATTATATGCAATATTGTTTTGTTATAGGATTTAATTTCAAGTGACCTTATTGTAATTGCAATTGTTTTTTTTGTTTTTTTTTTTTACTATTAATATATCTAAATATTTTATCTTTATAAAACTATTCTATTAATTTTTTTTTCTTTGTTTCAGGTAAGCTCTTCTCTCGCAATTTCATCGATTACATCCTTCCAGTAAGTCATAATCATTTCATAAATATGCCCCTTTGGTCGAAAGTATGATTTAAGTATAGTTTTAGAGTAAATTTTCTTCGAAAGTTGAACTTCGAATTTTTTTATACAAAAGGTTAACGAACTTAACGCTTACTTATTTTTTGTTTTTCAAACTCTTGAACGAAACTGATCATTGAAATTATATATATATATTTTTTTTTTTTGAAGATTAATTTTTAAATTCGGGTGTTTATTTTGCCATAAACAATTGAGATGCACTAGAGTAGAAAGATTTTTTTATTATTATTAATATTTTAAATCAGTTGCCTAACTCCCCGCTGAACAGTGGCAATGTTCGAGGGGCATCTTAAGGCCAGAGTCTCCGATGAGTCAATCGTAAGGGACGATTATTTGGCTAATAGGCGGCGACACCGTCGCTCCATTTCTAGCGCCTATCAACCCACAACCAGCAATAATATGTTTCCTTTTCTAACATCTGCCACGGAGCTGGCAACGTTGCCGTCTAAGTAAATGTGACAACATTGGAACGCGACAAATTCATACAGGCTTTTTGCTACTCAAGGCTCAAGTGGAAAAATTATATTTTCATAAGCGGCGCGCGACGTTTAAAAAATATATACGACATTAGTATCAATATTACAGCCTAAAATATAAATAAGAATATTTCATATAATTAATATTATGATTTTTATAAAATCAAATACTTTTTTTAACAATATTTTTATGCACAAGCACCAAATATTTTTTAATCTTAAAAAATATTTTTTTAATAAATCAAGAAAATCAAAAGAAAAAATCTGGTGTGACTGATCGCACAGCACACAACTTTCTCTTACCTTCGGTATATGTATATATGTATTAGAATTCAAGAGGTAAAATTTATAAACATGAGAAAATATTTATATCTTGTTACCATGGCAACCATTTCATCTATCTTTCCTGTGACGTACAAGCAGGGGCGTATATAGAAATTTTTTTTCGGGGGAGGGGGGCCTGAATTGTAAAATTTTTCTGCGGAATTTTTTTTTTTTAAGAAACTAAATTTTTTTTCACACGAAATTTTTTGTGGAACCAAAGTTTTTCATCCTGCGGAAAAATTTGTTGCGCTGATGTCTGTATATCCCTATATATATATATGTGTGTTTGGAAAATTTTTGGGGGGGGAGGCGGGCTCCCTCGGCCTCCCCTTATATACGCCCCTGCGTACAAGAGTAAAGTGGTCTTAAAACAATTTTGAGAGCAAACTGAAAATATACATTTTAAAGGGCATTTAAAAAATAATTGATTTTTGAATTTAAAAAAAAATCGTTAGGGCGAATTTTGAAAAAATCGAAAAAAAAAACTGAAAAAGTATAAAGTACCATGGGCGTAGCCAGACACCTTGTTAGGGGGGGGGCAACCCCTCGTTAGGGCGAGAGGGGGGTTTGCAATTAATATATACATAGATTATTAATTATTTATTTAAATAAAAAAATTAAGTGGATTGGGGCGTTAAAAAAAATTCCCAATGGGAAAAATATATATATATATTTTTTTTTAATTTTTAGGACAAGCCAGGGGGCAATGGCCCCCTGCCTCCTCCTGGCTACGCCCATGTAAAGTACTGGTACTTTTTCAATGGCGTCATTTCAACTTTTTCTTGGGGAGGGGGGCAAACATTTTTTTTCTTAAAATTTACTTACAAATGGGTACTCAAATTTAGCCAAAACATATTTAATTAAATTAATTGTTTAATTTTGTACAGTTTGTATACTCGTAGATGTATTTTGGAGTATTTTATTTAGAATAATATAAAATTTTATAAAAATCAGAGCACTTGAGGGGGGGCAAATGCCCCCCCCCCCCAAATGACGCCTATGTACTTTTTGGCCGATTTTGTTCAAAAGCTTCGTGTCACGCCCCATGGGGTGCCTAACTAAAATATAAAATTTTAATCTCCTAGCTCTTTTCGTAATATATTTTGTTCTCAGACAGACAGACAAACAGACAGACACACAGACAGAGCATGTCGCGAAAACCACTTTTTTGATTCAGGGGACCTCAAAACGTGTATATCTATCAAAATCTCGACATCGCAATTTTGACATGAAACCAATACTTTCTCTATCTATATATTAACATATATAGAGGTTAGAGAAAGTAATAATGAAATTCAATATAGAATATATATATGGCCCAATCCATCTCCAGACAGGCAGGGTAGGCCGGTTCATAGTCTCCGATTTTACTCAAATTTGGATATGTTATTCTAGAAAATAAATTAAGAGACCCGTATTTTTTAGTTTTGGCCAAAAAAATTTTTTGGTAGAGTTACAGGGGGTCAAAGTTTCGTCAAGGTCACACGTAATTTCCTCCGCGCAAGCTCAAAATTACTATAAAGTGCAATATCTCTTGAACTAATAGGAATATTTCAGATCTGTTTTCAGTTTCTGAAAGGTAAAAGTGTCAGGAATCTATTGGATTAAAGATTATTCTTCTATTAGTGGCAGGTATCTTGCTAAAAAATAATTTCAAAATCGCTAAATTTAACTTTAAAGTAATTTTTCTCAAAAACCCCAGCCTCAAAAATTCTGAAATTTTTTAGCAAGGAGGAGACACACATATAGTATAAAACCACAAAAGGATTTTTCAGGATCTTACCTACTTTTCATTTTATTGCATATTTACTGTTCGGTGCATTTCCTTAGAAATGTATGGATAGGAATTTCGATATTATCATTCTCGTAATTTGTTTTCTCTTATTTTTAGGGCCACAATATTGTTTATAAGACAAACAAACAGGAAGGAATGTTGGACATATTGCCTCCCCCTTCCCCCTCCTATAGGATGCCAGGGGGGAGCAATGTACCCTTGCCCCCCCCCCCCCCAGTTCCGGCGCCTATGACCAACATTCATTTCTGTTTGTTTGTCTTATAAACAATATTGTGGCCCTAAAAATAAGAGAAAACAAATTACGAGAATGATAATATCGAAATTCCTATCCATACATTTCTAAGGAAATGCACCGAACAGTAAATATGCAATAAAATGAAAAGTAGGTAAGATCCTGAAAAATCCTTTTGTGCTTTTATACTATATGTGTGTCTCCTCCTTGCTAAAAAATTTCAGAATTTTTGATGCGGGGGTTTTTGAGAAAATTACTTTAAAGTTAAATTAAAGCACCAAACAATAAATATGTAATAAAATGAAAAGTAGGTAAGATCAAATCCTTTTGAGGTTTTATACTATATGTGTGTCTCCTCCTTGCTAAAAAATTTCAGAATTTTTGTTGCGGGGGTTTTGAGAAAAATTACTTTAAAGTTAAATTAAAGCACCAAACAATAAATATGCAATAAAATGAAAAGTAGGTAAGATCCTGAAAAATCCTTTTGTGGTTTTATACTATATGTGTGTCTCCTCCTTGCTAAAAAATTTCAGAATTTTTGAGGCTGGGGTTTTTGAGAAAAATTACTTTAAAGTTAAATTTAGCGATTTTGAAATTATTTTTTAGCAAGATACCTGCCACTAATAGAAGAATAATCTTTAATCCAATAGATTCCTGACACTTTTACCTTTCAGAAACTGAAAACAGATCTGAAATATTCCTATTAGTTCAAGAGATATTGCACTTTATAGTAATTTTGAGCTTGCGCGGAGGAAATTACGTGTGACCTTGACGAAACTTTGACCCCTGTAACTCTACCAAAAAATTTTTTTGGCCAAAACTAAAAAATACGGGTCTCTTAATTTATTTTCTAGAATAACATATCCAAATTTGAGCAAAATCGGAGACTATGAACCGGCCAATTTTTACTTTGCTGCCTGAATTGAGATGGATAGGCCCATATATTAATTATATAATATTTTGATTTTTTTTGCGTATAGTACCTTTTGAATGGCCAATTTATTTTTTTATTGCCAAAAATTAAAAAAAAAATTATTTGAAAATAAAAAAAAATAATCTCTATAAATAAATAAAAATTAAATAAATACATATTAAACACTTGGTGTTTCAAATTTAATTTTATTTCTATAGGAACAAGAGAAAAATTTTATATTTGTTTTCGGTAACTTTTTTTTTTTAACACTTTTTTTCCCATTCCCACTCACTAGAAACACTCTTTTCGGCAACTTATAAGACATATGGACCCTGTTATGCAATCGTGTGTCAAGACCAAACATCCAGTTTTGAGAAAATCAACAATAAAGTTTTTTTACATTGGATTATATATAATTTTTCTTGTCAATTGTGCAAGTTAATTAACATTAAATATAAATTTTTTTAGGACATATTTCATAAAAAAATACTATTAATTAAAGCATTTGAAACAATATTCCGTGCTTAACTCAATTTTGAATTTTTTTGGTCTTTGACACACCATTGCATAACAGGGTCCATATAATACTTTATACGATAACCAATAATTTATGAGACGATAAGAGATTCCCATCACCAATATAATAAGGACCAGAGGCGTACCGAGGCAGTTGGGGGGCCTGGGGCGGCACTAAAAGAGGTGGCCTTATATTAATATTTATTTTATTTATTGGGTGATTCATCCTTCCCCCTTTTCGGGGTTTGGGACATATACATAATTTTGTAAGAGGTGGCCTTATATTGATTTTTTTTTTTTGGGGGGGGTGCTCATCTTTAAATATCCCTCTCCTCCATACACAAAAATATTTTTAAAATACCGTATATCCCTGAACCCCAAGGGGTCAGAGCCTCTCAAAGAGAAATTTCCATTAAATTTTTTTTTTTTTTTTTTTTTTTTTTTTTATCTAAATTTTTCCCGTTTTTACTTGAGCCTTGAGGGCCCGGGGCTTAAATTTTTCAAATGTATGAAAAAACTTTCCTGAACACCCCCCCCCCCCCCCCATCAAAACTTTCTACCTACGCATAATAATTATTTTTTTAAAATCTCTATACATAATTATAACGCTAAAAAAATAAAAAAAAATAATTTTACTTTGTATAATAGAAATGATAAATAATATTATAAGGAGAGAATTGAATC